>JAVJIF010009565.1:0-168625 GCA_038442645.1 Agave tequilana
ACGTCGGGCCTGTTTGTTTCGTTGCAAAACGTCGCAAGTCGTAAGTCGTAAAATGAGAATGGAAAAAGTGAACTGTAGCAGAGAAAAAATATATGTGTTTTACGGTGTTTGGTTGATAAAGTGAAAGTGTAAATGGTAAAGTATATTGTGTTTTACGGTGTTTGGTTGGTAATGTAAAAGTGTAAGGAAAAGTTGACCACAAAATTAACTGTAGCAGTGATTTAAATATTATAAATACTATTAAATTAAATCTACTATTGCAAATTAAATTGTATTAATAAATTTGAGATAAAAATTTAATAATCTTAATATTTTATTTATAACAATAATATTAATAAAATATTAGTATAAATAGTAAAATATTACTAAAATATTAACTAAATAAATAATATAAAATTTAAAAAATCTAAAGAACATTAATAAAATTTTAAGACTACTAATAAAATATAAATATTAAAAAATGTTACAACAATAATAAAATATAGTTATAATATTATAATATTAAAAATACTTGAAAATTATTATAATATAAATTTTATTATAATATTATTGTAATATTATAGAAATATAAAATTAATAAAGTAAAATATAATTATAATTTAATAATAAATTATCATTATAGTATTATTATACTGAATTATTATTACAATATTAACATAATAAAATATTAATATAATAATAAAATATATTATGATATTAATAAAGTAATTTTTTATATTAAAAATAAATAATTAAATATATAGTAATTTTATATTAAAGTATAATACTGTTATATTAATAAAATATTAACTCTAAATAAAATAATAAAAATGGAATAAGTATAATAAAATAATAAAATATTAAATTAAAATAGTAAAATATTAAATATTAAAACAATAAAAATGTTAAAGATTAAAAATATAAAATAATTAAATAATTAAATAAAAAATTGAACACTATTAAAATATTAAATATTTAATAATATTAAATTATATATTGATTATCAAGTAACTGTTTTGAACTGTAAGTATACTACAAGTGACAGTTACATGACCACAAAATTAACTGTAGCAACTGCAAGTGGGAAAATATGAGTGTAAAAGTGAGATTTACATTACCACAAATTTAACTGTAGCAACTGCAAGTGGGAAAAGAAGAGTTGCAAAAGTGTTTGCATTTTGCATTTTGCAAACGAAATCAAACAACTTTAAATGTAAAGTTGCAAAACTTTTTGCATTTTTCAAACGTTTTGCAACTTACCAAACACGCCCGTCGTCCCAACGTTGCTCTCTCCTCAATCCTGACTCAGACGCAAAGTAATTCGCAGGCTGACCTACGCGGGCAGGTCACCATGGGGCTGGAAGGGGGGGAGAAGCCCCTCCTGGGGGTCGCATGGGGCAGAGCCCTCGTACTATTTTTTTTTGGATCGATCTTTTTGCAGGACTTGTTTGCTCGTACTCGTGATGAGTTTTCTTTGTGTTTGTGATCAATGTGGTTTTCGTTCTGAAAAAAATTGGGGATCACTCGACACAGGTGAGGGGTCTGTTGCTGATGGCGATACTGATATGAAGACTGCAACTCATGATCGCAGTTTATGTGAGGACTACGACTATGATTGTAATTTTTTTATTAGATACTACGACTATGTCACAATACTTTTACTTTGATTGTTGAAAATTATATTTTATAAGGACTGTGATCATTGTCGCGGTCTCAATATAAGCTATTGTGTTTTGTGAGGATTGCGATCATAAAGACTAAAATTTAAGACATCTTTTTTAGGATTGCGCGATCATGATCCGACCCTATAAAAACTTAAAAACATATCATAATAATGAGGATTGCGATCTATACAGACTAAAAAATAACGCATTTTGGTGAGGATTACGATTATAGTGGCAGTCTTCTGTAAACCAGCAGTCCACATTTTTCAAGTGATCCCCTTTTTTCGAAACGATTACTGTGAGATATTTGCATCTTTCGTTACTGAGAAATATTTCTGTACTTAATATGTGACACACCTGATTGGTTTAAAAAAAAAAATAACTGAAACAAATAAAATTATGAAGCTAAGTTTTTTTTTTTCTAATTGCGTTTTGAATCCCTCCTCTAATCTTTAATTTTGCCCTCCCCAAATACAGTGGCATTCTCGTAATTTTGTACAAATGTATATATATCTCCTCTCTTGCTTCCCCTCTTTGCTACCGAGTTACAGAAACATCGAGAAGAAAGGGCGGAGGCGAGCGACTGGTCTTGAGATCGCAAGCGAAAATGGCCACCGTGATGCAGAAGATCAAAGATATCGAAGATGAGGTACTCATCTCTTCTCCCAACTAAACCCTAGTTTTCCTCTCATTCTAAAACCCTATTCTGATTCTGTGGTTGCATATTCCTCAGATCATTCAAGGGATACTGAGGACCTATCTAGGGTTTATTTTTTAAGAAAACTTCATTGAGTCCTCAATTATCTATTAGTTATTTGTGCTGACTTCAAGATTTAGTTTGACGCCTGGACTCAACCAACAAAGATTTGATTTTTGTAACAATTTGATCGGATTTTTAGTAGCTTAGTACATAAAAAGGGTTTTAAGTTCATAGAGTCTGCTTTTAGCCTTATCCTTAGCTCATCTTTGAAGCTCTTTTGTTGTTGATTAGTTGTTCTATTTTATATCTTAACAGTTAATATTTTCTGTAGATATAGAAAATGACTGTTAAAGGTTTTTTTAAAAATCTTTCACTAGGCTATTTTAAAGAATTTTTTGTATTTCTTAAAATTAACGAAGTTCCCGCAATCTCTTTATTTCTATATAAAACGAATATCTGGGTGGACATCAGGCACAGGAGACCCCAGCCCCAAAATAAGTATTCTAATTTTGCTTATCAGAATATATTCATACACATCCTTTTCCATCAACTGTATGACTAAGGCCATGGTGCAGTCCCTCAATCCATTTCGTTCTTATACAAACTAACCATATTACTAAAAGACATCATCTACAAAGACAATAACGGATGAGACAAGGGTTTAACAAAGAAGGCGATGAGTCTCCTTTGCTTGAGGCCTCTTTTATACATAAATGATCTATTATCTCCCCGATTAACTAAAACAGTAGGCACCCTAGAACATGGACAGTTAAACTAACAAAGAAGACAACAGGTGTCATTTGCCTGACACTCTATACACAGCTGTTATTCTTCTCCCTATAATCAATAGACACCCTAGAACATAGATAATTGAACTAAGTAACCACCTATAGTATGCCCTCTGATCTGCAAGCCTTCATATAAATAGTTCCAATCAACCTTATAACGAGGCTTCTCAAAATCTAATTCCAATAGAACTTCTAAGACCTTTTGTAGCAGTCAGAAATCATTTTGAGTATAAGTACACTATCCAAGATATAGCCAGCTTGAGTGACATCTACTGAAGAGCCGATTGCCTCTTTTGAGCTTTGGCCAAATGCATCAATTCTGTAGGAGTGTGATTGAACTGAGGAGCACTGTTACTGCTGTTTAGAAATAATGATGGTACTAGAAAAAATATGCTCTCTGGATGGATTGATCTCAACAGATCCTTACATACTGACATATTTATGAATACATCCCAAAAAATGATAAAGACAGTAGGAGTCGTGTGCGTGGCCTTGTTACCTTATTTCCGGTAAGTTGTATATCAAATCCTTATTATTGCTCTCCTCCAACCTAAATTCTTGTCTGATCCAACCAAAATACTTATATCTTTGACATGATAAAGCTTTTGTCAATTAACAATATACCTATTAGTATCACTTGTACCCATCGAATTCTTATAGAACTAATGAAATTCAATTTTGATTCTTCGAATATCTGAAATCTGCTTCAACCACCAGATTAAAGATATAATCAAACATTTCCAATATTAGCCACTATGAAAATATTTAGTGTTTCCATCACCTTCTTTTAATCAGCATTTTGTAGCTCCAACTTCAAGTACTTGTTTTTTTTTTTTTCAAAGAAAGTATACAAAGGTCACCCTCCATCCTAATTACCCAAGTTAAATCTCCCATTCAACAACTGTTGGATTGAAGCTGGAACCTTCCACTTGTGAGGAGGGGCCTCACCAATGAGCTAACCCGCCGGTCTAAGTAATGCAAATTTCTTGAAATCTTGAGGAACACTTGCCCCTGAAATCTCTCTTTTCTTCTCTCATCCATGTCTTGATTCTACCTTAACATCAATCTCATAGGTTTTCTATAACAATTTTATTTCCCCCTCTTTAATGTTACCTAACTTACACTACCCCACTCCCTACAACTAATACTATCTGTGCAACCAGGATCACAAGGCTAAAAATCTACTCTTTAAAAGCTTCAAAGCTTACCATTCCAATTCTTTAAAACCAAATACCTAACAGCAACGCTGGGAGGTAAACACTTATTAGGCCAATTTTATGAACTACCAGATGATGGTAAGTCCATCACACTTAAAATCTCTAGTAACTTAGTTTTTAATACTCATCTGCCAGAAGGATTTCACACCCTCTCATCAGCATAACCTGTAATGCTAGAATCCAATTCAAATCCCAAATGCCATTCCAGTTGCTCCAAAAATGTTTCAACTTTCAATTGAGTCCCAAAAATATCCCTCAAACATTGAGTAGGATGATATATACTGGATGCTAACACCAGCCTTCAAATTTGTGCTACAACTCTAGGGAAAAAAAATGGAAAAAACGTTTATTTCTCAAATGAAAAACAAAACACCTTCTGTCGAAGGTGAATACAACCAGCTAAACCTCGAGCATCCAGCACATACGGCTGTTCTATTAATAAAAAAATTTATCCTTTTGATGAACTATATCTACAATGCCAACTTAATACTATGTGGATTGAAATAATGAGGTCTATTTCTGGTATGCTAAATTATCTTGAATCTCTTGATAGAAGTATGTCTATCTGTTTTGTGAAAATTTATTTTATTATTTTGATTTATACATTTCTCTTCTAAAAATTTATATGGTGTTATGTTATTATTAATTTGACAGATGGCAAAGACACAAAAGAACAAGGCCACAGCCCACCACCTTGGTTTACTTAAGGTGATATTTCTTTCTTTGTTAGTCTGTTATTGGTTCTAGGCCTTGCATTAGTTGACAGCTCTCTTTTGAATTTCCTTTTGATGGAAATGAAAAAAGGAAAATAAAAGGGCAAAAAAAAACAGACACTTTTGAGACATGAATTCCCTATGTGGATGCTTTGGGAAATTTCTACCGATAATGCTTGGTTTGCAATCCTGGAAAATGCATATTATTTCTCAAGTAAGAAGTTATTCGGATTTATATTCCTCTATATTGTTTGGTTTGTCATTTTTTCTTTTTCTTTTTTGAACTCGTGTATCCTGGAAAATGCTTTTCATTTTCAAGGTAAAAATTTATGGGAGTTATATTCCCTTACATTGTTTGGATTGTCATTTTTTAGAGGAATACATTGTTTGGATCGTCAGTAAAAGATATTCATAGAAAATTTGATTTCAGACAAACTGGCTTCTTTAGTCCTTCCATAGCGATTATCAATTATATAAGTTCAGAAGTTAAATATAGGAGAGTGAAAGGAGCAGATATTCTTAATTGATCCTTGGAAAACAAATTGAGGTTTGGACTTAAATTTTTTCTTCCTAGAGATTTCACTATTTTTATTGTTCTTCCGCTTAGCGTGCTCAAAATGTACCCAAACATCATTTTAGTGTCAATTTTAAAATCCCGGAGAGATGTACGACTCTTCATGCAATTCTTGATGATTTTGTGCATCTCAAGTCTCAACAGTCCCTAGGGTGTTAGGTGCTACCTTTCTAATTAAGTAATGGTCAGATAGATATACCAGTTTGCTGAAGGAGTCGTCTGTAAATTTCCAGTCAATACTAGAGAGAGAGAGATTTCTGATTGGCCAAGTTGGTCGGGCTTGTGTATTTCACAAACAAATATCGGCAGTGATCATTTAGAAGTGAATTCTTTCTGAAAATAATCTCAATCAGGCAGATGTGGTCACTAGAGCTGGTTGTACGATGTACCATTGGTTTCCAGATTTCCAGGGACATTGACTGATTGTTGCTATCAGCCATGGTCAGGATCAGTTTATTGTTTGTTGGTTGGAATTGTTAGGAAGATCAAGGCCAAGTCACATAATTAAAACTTGTGAATCTGAGAAATTAGTGGGATTTAGTTAATATAGATTATGAATGGAGCAAGTGATGGCTATCACTTGAGTATCATGGTGAAGAAAACAAGGTCTCTGGAGATGAAATATGAGGAAAAAAGAATTATCTGGGGTTGGGGCATAGCCACATAGTTGAGAATGATCACACAAGCTTGGGGTTCAAGTAGGAAGTGGGAGAGAGGCAGAACAATGTTCATGCACGGGTGTGGGTTGATTTTTTGCTTTAGCCATTTAATAACAATGGGTATTGGAGGACTTAAAAAAGAACTTCAGCATAACATACTGTACTGGAACTCGAGGGCATTGGTGCCAGGCATTGTTTGGCAAATTGTTGGTGATGTATTTATTGTTCTGGGTGGCCCCAAGCAGTTTTGAGCTATTGTTAAAGTTGGTGGAAGAAACTAAATGTTCATTTTCTTTGGAAGGTAGGTTGTTTACCTTTTATTTCCATCTGCAAGAGTTATTAATGATATATACTGTGGTGGTGAATTTCTGTTGCGAGTGATCAGACGTTCGATCCACACCATAAACGAGAGTGTGTGTTTAAATTATAAGTGCAAAATACTAAACATAACACAGAAAGTAGACGGAGACACGATATTTTTATGTGGAAACCCAAATTGGAAAAAATCATGGGGAGGAGCAAAATTCACTATAATTCGTCGGTTTACTGAAACTTCATGTATGTATTGGTGTTTCTTTGAGTTGGGATCTAGTGGAAGGCCGGGATCCTTCTTCTTGGAGAAGCTCTATTTGTACTGAACTGTAGGCCCTAAGGCAGTAGGGTGTTCGCGAGATTTGCGTAGTTGCACGATCTTCATGTGCGAATTTGTTGTAACGGTCGTGATTGTTGGCGTGATGGTTGAGATTGCATGCAGAAAATTTCGTAACTCTCCACCTTAAGCGCATGGGCGTTACATGTCTTCAACGTGGGAGAGAAGAGGTGACGTGATTGCAGGCGGAGATCTCGACGGTTGTTACTGAGGGCCTCCAAGTGAAGTAGGGGATATTGGACTGCTGGTGACTCTGAAGAGTGATGCCTCCAGAACGGGGTTCGCTCTGGGACAACTCTGGATAGCGGAGCTTTGGAGGTTAACTTGAGTTCGGGCTGGAGTAATTCTGTGAACTGTGGATGCTGTTAGGAGGATCCGATGTGATAGGGGCAGTTAATTGTTGCGAAAACTTCAAAAAAGGGGACTTGGTTGCTTGGACACGTGTCAGCATATTGCTGAGGGTCAATTTTTTACCACTACAAATAACCCCGCTCTATCGCTTGTTGAAACCTAACTGAGGAAAGTCGGAAGAGCAGAGTTGTTTGAAATCTTTGAATGCATTGGATTCTTCTGGAGGTCTTGGATTCTTCTGGATATTGGAGAATAGGAGGATCTGGTCCAGTAATGTGAATTTTTGAGATTTTGCCTGGAGATTGCGTGACTGGATGACAGTTGTCGTGTCTATTGATTAGATTGGCATGAATAACTGACGTCTTTTTGAATCCTGACGCCATAATGACTGAGATTGTGTTGCAGAGGCGGTCGACATCCCGCAGATTTGGTTGATCGAGGATCTCGGGATGTGGATCGGCTTTTTCAGAGATTGGAGATTTGAATTGGGACATTTCAATTCCATCTTTAAATAGGGTGGAGCCCTAGGGTTGGAGTTGCTTATCTTCTCTAAAAAATCCTTCCTTCCGAGCTCTTTGCTCTGGTGGGTTACCATGTCCTTCTTTGTTCCGTGGAGGAAAGAGACGGAGAGGATGGGGATGATGGGAATGGTTGTCGGGTTCTTGCTGCTTGGGAGTCTGGTTGGCACAAAACATCAGTCTTCTCGATGAGCTTGTCACAAAACATCAGTTTTGTGACAAAACTCTGCTACCAGGAAGGATGGACTGGGCTTCCAATTTGACATGGTTTGTTCGTCTGAACTCCGATCGGATCAATCTAGCTTTCCTTTGGGCTCAGTATTCTTCTTTTTTGGTAGCATTATGATGAAAGAGTGGGGTTTGTTCCAGACAGTCACAGAGGTAGATCCGATTCAATCGCCGTCGTTCATGTATGGCAGTCTTCACTCCAGTCGAGGGGCTGCTTCTTCGTGCTTGGAGATTCTCTCCTCGTGGCTAGCAACAGGATGGGAGTATGGAGGGTATTTCTTGGGATGTCGCCGATGAAGCACTCCTTCTAGAGCTCTGACCTTTTCTTCAGAATAAAGGGTCGATGGTGTGATACCATCACCGACTTGTATGTCTTGTCGGAGTCCTGAGGCGTGTTTCTGGTGGAAAGAAGGTTCATCCCAAGGATCTCTTATTTTTGTGAAGAAATTTCTCGGAGCTTCCTCCGGGACTTTGGATGGTGGCGTGAACAATAAGATTGTGCCTCCATGAAGTGTCCTCGATAGGCAGATCTTTGTTTGCTTTAGCATTGGACCTGTTTGGTAGGGCTGGATGGTGGGTGATCATATGTATTTCTTTTCAAAAATGTACACACAAAAATGTGATAATCTTGTACTACTCATGTTAGACGTAATCAAATAAATTTAAAGTAATGCAATGGAATGGAAAGATTTGAAATAAATGTATGTATTTGGAATGAAAATAATTGCATAAATCTTGCTCGGTTTATTTTACCATTTGTGTTGTTTGGAATCGACCATGTCTCCTTGGAGTGCTTATCTTTAACTCTGGGATATTTGACTTAGCATGTGGATGGTTTGGTAGGTTTGTGGTGTTTCTGAGTGGGGGCAGTCCTATTAACGATACCTGCAAATTTTATCCCCCGAGTGGGGGAAATCCCAGCTGCGGAGTTGGGCCTTTGAGTGGGAAAAATCCCAGTAACGGAGTCGGGTTCACAGTCGATTCCGTGTGGGGGAAGTCCCATCAGCGGAATCGTGACCTTGAGACTCTGAGAGGGGGAATCCATACAGTAGAGTTGGGCCTCCGAGTGGGGGAAATTCCAGCAACGAAGTATGAAAGTTGGTAGGGCTTCGAGTGGGGAAAGTCCCACGGCAGAGGGGTGATGCGCATACGGACATGCAATGATGCAACTCGAAGTAAATGTTAGATGCAATATTAAAAGAATAGTTCGGAATGACAAGGCTGTGTATGCACAACTTTAATCACACGAAACTAGTACTTTGAGGGGATAATCCAAATAAGAAAACCCTCATGTATACCATGTGTCTCGCACAATCATAGGCTAGACATGCATACCATATCGTCCCGGGATAAGTAACTTGCACACATTCACAAAGGTGAGGTTTGGATAATACATGGTCAATTGTATCTTCTCCGATACCCTTGATTTCTTTAGTCTGCAATTACATGAAACTAGTACGTTGAGAGGATAATTCAAATAAGAAAACCCTCATGCATATAGCATGTGTCTTGTGCAATTATATGCTTTCCGGTTACCTGCAAATTGGAAAAAGGCCTGAAGTGGGGGTGTCATCCATCGACAGATTGGATGCGTTTACTTCAAGTGGGGGAATTCCAATAGCGGAGTGGCGATGCGGATCTCTGAGTGTTGGAAATTCCAGCAGCAGAGTTGGCCTCCGAGTGGGAGAAATCCCAGCAGCGGAGTCGGGTTCACGACGCTTCCGAGTGGGAAAAATCCCATCAGCAGAGCCGTGACCCCTGTAAGGACTTGAAGTGGGGTATCACCCATTGACAGGTTGGATGCGTCTACTCCGCATAGGGAAAATCCCAACAGCAGAAGGACTAACTTCGAGTAGGAAAATTCCATCAGCGGAGTAGTCCACAATCGCTTTCGAGTGGGAAAAATTCTAGCAGCAGAAAGACTGACTACGAGTGGGGGAAATTTCAACAACGGAGTAGTTCCGAGTAGGGGAAATCCCATCAGCGGAACGCCTAGTCACAGTTCTCTGAGTGGGAGAAATCCTAGTAATGGAAGGACCGACTCCGAGTGGGAAAAATTCCAATACCAGAGTAGTTCCGAGTGGGGGAAATCTTATCAGCGGAACATCTAGCTTGGAGGGATTGCAATTATTAGGAGCAAAAAAATCATTTTATTCAATATTGGAATGGATACATGGAATTATAGGAATAGGAGTACTGCTCTGTCTCTTGAAAACGTGGATCAATCAATCACTTTGTATTGAGTGAGCAGGTTTGGTGGCTGGATAGGCGATGGAGCATTGAGCTGTCCGAATTCGGAGGCTGCCTCGGGAGTGAGAATGTACTCTTTGAGATCTTGTTGGATGAGCTCTCCCAGGTACTTCCGGAGGGCCAGCAATGGATGGTCTTGTGTCCCTTACAGTCATGGTAGGAACAATATTCTTTCGCTCGAGAGAGAAGCGAGGGGTCGTACCGGATTGGCCTCGAGCGCCTAACACAAGGTGGTCCTTGAAGGTGTTGAAGACCTCGTTAATGGGGAGCGTCAACGAAGTGAAATGTTCCATCGGATTGTAAATTCGGAACGGATTTGGCGGAAGGATAGGGAGCGACTGTTTCTTGAAGACAGGTTGCCCCCGGTTTCGATCTTGGGAGTGAGCGGAGGCTTCATGCGGAGACTTTGATTTTTCTTTGATATCACCATGCTTCGTGGTATGGCTAAAGGAAGTCTTCATTAGGGCTGAGTTCGTGACAAAATCTCGCTCATCTGAGTGACATTATGCTTGAGGTGGTGTTTGTGTAGGGGGTGAGAAACCTGCAACCCGCTGATGAATGCGAGTGCAGAAATGTCTTCACCACAGTTGGGGAATTTGGCAAGTTGGCTTTGAAAGAAATTGATGTATGATTTGAGGCTCTCTCTGCCTTATTTGGATGGAGAGGAGATGATGGTTGTTCTTCTTCGCCTTCTGGCAGGAGGCGTATTGAGTGAGGAATACCTTGGTTCTCTTCGAAATTGTAAAAAGAGCGAGGCGGCAGAGAGTAGAACTAATCCGATGCCACACCTTTCAGACCGAAGGGAAAGGTGATGCACAAAAGTGGGTTGTTACGGGAATATATCACTATTTTGTCCTGGAAATGCCTGATGTCCTAGACGGGGTCGCTCTCCCCGGAGTAAGAGTCGAAGGTTGGAGTTGAAAACTTTCTCAGGAACTCGCACTCTAAGATGTTCTCGGAGAGGGGGGTGGGGTAGAAACTTTGGCAACTGAAGGCGTTGGGTAGCCTTGCAACCTGGCTTCCACAATCCTTATCTGAATCAGTTTGTCGAGGACTTGGAGGTTAGAAGATCCACCAACTTCAGGTTCTCTTTCTGACTGCGTTGATGACTGGTTATTCTAGATGGCAGTGATTTGAGCCTGGAGTTTGTTGTAGAGCTGCCTCAATGCCTTCTGCTCACGGAGAGAGTCGCTTACTCCTGATCGCGATCTGCTTGGGCTTGTTTTTCATCTGCTCTTTTATGTCAGCGAGCATCTGAAGGAGCTATCTTCATGTCGCTGCGGTGGTTGGACACTGGCGGTTACTCTCTGAGGCGAGGAGAAGCCAATGTTCTCGGTGGTATGCAACTGATCGTTGGATGGTGGGGGCGTCGTGTCCCCAACGATTCTGATGGCCTTATCATTGGATGCTGCGCTGTCGTTGATGGCTTGCTTTCTTGGGGTCATCATCGATCTAAAAGAGGCTTTTGAGGAAGATTTTTTTGGGCTTTTAGGGGAATATCTTGAGTGTAAAGACTCAGATCTCAATGAAACCACCATTCTGTGGTGGTGATTTTTCGCTGCGAGTGATCAGACAGTCGATTCAAACCACAAATGAGAGTTTGCGTTTAAAGTTTAAGTACAAAATAATAAAAACAACACAAAAAACAGATGGAGACACAATATTTTTACGTGAAAACCCAAATTGGTGAAAGCCACGTGAAGGAGGAAAATTCACCATAATTCGCTGGTTCACAGGAATTACATGTATGTATTGGTATTTTTTTGAGTTAGGATCTGATAGAAAGTCCAAGGTCCTGGTGGAAAGTTGGGGTACTCCTTCCTCCTGGAGAATAAAGTTTATTTGCATTGAACTGTAGGCCCTGAGGTGGATGGGGCGTTCGCGAGATTTGCGTAGCTGCACGATCTTCATGTGCGAATTTATTGTAACTGTCGTGATTGCTAGCATGATGGTTGAGATTGCATGTCGGGAATTTCGTAATTGTCCACATTGAGCGTATTGGCGTTACACATCTTCAACGTGGGAGAGGAGCTGATGTGATTGTAGGCGGAGATCTCGACGGTTGTTACTAAGAGCCTCCGAGTGAAGCGGGGATGTTGGACTGTTGGTAACTTCGGAGAGTGATACCTCCAGAACAAGGGTTCGCTTCGGGACAGCTTTGAGTGGCAGAGCTTTGGAGGATGACTTGAGTTCGGACTGGAGTGATTCTGGGAACCTGGACGCTCTCGAGTGGTTCGATGTGACGGAGATAGTTGATTGTTGCGGAAACTTAAAAAAAGACCTGGTTGCTTGGACACGTGTCAACATCTTGCTGAGGGTCAATTTTTGACCACTACAACATCGAGGGAGAATTCCTGTTGGGAGGCTTGTTTTGGATTCATATGTAAACCGGTTTTAGTTTCATATTGCTTGCTATTTCTCTGTTGGTAATAGATAACAGCTAGCAGGCCACATCTTATTAGTGCAGCAAAGTCTATAGTTAACTTCAAAGCTGGGTTTCTCTGAATGTTATAGGTAAACCAATTCACTAAGCTTGTATATGTTGTTTTCTTCTCTCCTCGTGTTTACCAAGAAACCACATAATCGCTTATCCTGTGCATTTTAATCATGCAAAATACTCAACTACAAGATGATTACGACCACGATGGTGAATATTTCAAAGTGATTAGGACATTTTCGGGTTAGTTAAGTGTTCCAACTCGTTGAACACCTGAACATTTTTGATTCTTTATGACAATCTACTGTGATGTCATCTTGAGCCATTCAATGAGGATTGGTACAAAGGACTAAAGCTTAGAATTTTAGCTTAAATACAGATGATTTGATACTGGAACTTGAGAGCTTTGGCACAGTAACACTGGCTGCAAATTGCTCTCTGATGTATTTATTGATCTGAACACTGGATTGTCCCAGATTTTATTATATATACAGTTTTAAGTAACTGTGAAAGTTGGTGCAAGAAATTAAATGTTAAAATTTCATTCAATAAGTTGCACAGCATTTGCAAGCTCTTGGCCTTGTGCTGGGCACTATAGACAAGATGTAGAACATTGTGGGAAAATTTCTTGTTGAGAAGCTTGTACTGAATTCATGCAACTGCTTCCATTTCTGTTAGTGGGTCATAGATAACAGCTCACATGCCACAGCTTATTAGTGCAACAAAGTCTTACAGTAAAAAACTACAAAGCTGGTTTCTGTGAACGTTAGAGCTGGTAAGAATTCACTAAGCTGTTGTCTCCAAACTTCAAAGCTTTCCTTTCTTCTTATGTTTACCAAGAAATGTGTAATTTTTTCCTCACGCATTTTACTTACGCAAAAGACTATCTCGTTGACTCATACCGAGTGTTACCTTTCCTGAAGATGATGATAATGCTATTTCTCCTCTGATCCAAATATTTTCAGAATTGTAGGTATCCTGACTTGTTGGACACTTGAACGCTTACAATTTTCGATGACAATCTAATGCCATGTCATTCATCAATTATGATATATCACATTCAAATTTAGTGTTGGTCCTTTTATATAATTGGGGGGTGGGGGGGTGGGGAGAGCTAGATTATATAAAGTAAAGATATGAATCAGTTCTGTCTGATATTGGAACGAAGTTCAAGCTGAATTTTTTTCCTGTCAGATATATATTTCTGGGCATATTTGTATATGAATTTCACACCTGTAAACTATAAGCATCTATTCAGTTTAGGTTTTTTGAAAGTTCTTGTGTCACATCCTTGGAACCATTACAACATACTTATTTGATGTTTATTATTTGCTCAGGCTAAACTTGCCAAGCTACGTCGAGAGCTCCTGGCTCCTCCGTCTAAAGGAGGAGGAGGTGGTGCTGGTGAAGGCTTTGATGTTACTAAAAGTGGAGACTCTCGTGTTGGTTGGTTGGATTTCCCTCTGTTGGAAAATCAACACTTCTTAACAAGTTAACAGGCACTTTTTCTGAGGTAGATAACTTCTCTGAACTTTTGCTGCAATTTCTTATGCTCTAGAAATCGTTATATTCATTCTTGTTATAGATCTTGTTATATTCATTGCGTGTTCATTGTATGGAAAGCTCGTAATTTAAGGTTACATTCTTTATTTTTGAGTAGTTATTTTGATCGATTTTGTTTATGTTCATTTTGGATAGAACTGAGAGTGTTCTTACCGACTATAGGAGTGTAGATCTTGCTCATAACTTAGATTTAGTTAGAGCATGTTTATATTGTGGATTATGAAACATCTTGTTGCATTCCCTCTAACGTTAAACATGGAAGCTGATAATCTGCCACTTTGTTCTATTAGAAGAGACGACAGTCCGAGGAATTTGGTTGTCATTTATGGAATAAAAGCCTCCTGCACTTGTTGTGTTTAAAAATTTGACAAGCCTATAAGTTAGAATCATCACTCTGTCGGTGCCTTTATTCCTTCCCAGAGAAGATGTCACCTGAATTCCACTTATTTGTGTATTAGCTATGGAGACACATTGTAAACAAGCATGCAGAATCAAACTGTAACTTGAACTCTAGTATTCCCATTAACTTAAATTGTGTTTCAAGCACTCTTAGTAAATTAGCTTGTTAAATTCTAGGGTGTTATGGGTGTATACTACATGGAACCACTAACTTCCAGTGTCTTTGTATTTGATATAGTGCACCTCTCTCTTCTCGGGGACTTCATAGGTTGTAAGTCTTGTATAACCAATGCTTGAAATGTTTATTAGTTATTTGCTTTATTGCAAAGCTTTAGGTGATTACAGTCTGGTGTAATCATTAATGTAGAAATTTTTCTTCTCTGTAAACCTGGTTGTTTTTCTGTTTTGTACATTTTATTATCTGTTGATAGATTCATAGATTACTTTTGCAATAGCTGATCTATGATATGCTGTATACCACATTTCTACTTAGTGGCTTGTTGATTTTATGTGCTATAAATCATCCTTGATGAATATTTTATAGTATAGGTGAAATCTATTACTTGTCTAACTTTATGTGTCATGATGTTAACAGGTTGCCTCTTATGAATTTACCACCCTAACTTGCATTCCTGGTGTGATCGTATATAGAGGTGCGAAAATTCAGGTAAACCTGGTTTTTCCAGTCACATACCTTTTCATGCATACAATTTAGGCCTTATCATTATATTTCTAAATATAAATGAAGGTTTTTTTGGCTAACAAAAGCAAATTTGGATATTAGCCCCCACAATACGGGTTTCTCTGGTTAACAACCAGCCTTAAAGCAGGGAATATTCGGCTATCTTCTAACTGTTGTTAGGATTTATCTTAATACTTTCATCCTGCTCTTCTTTCTTTCTCCCTTCATTACAACATAACAACCATCTCCCTTCTCCTCCCATCTTCATTACAACATTACTTTCTCCATGAATCTGCCTTTCTTTTCCTAGCAAAGTACAGGATCTATACATTTTAACACTTTCTTATGTTACCCATTTTTATTTCTCATATAATCTATAAAATCCATCAAAATAAGTGGAACCCAACAAAAATTTCATCCACCTAAGACCTTAATTGGTGCAGTTGAGCCAAGCATATCCATTATATTGTGATCTATCCATCCACTGCATTGAAGTTTTTACTTGTCTAACATTCTATCAGAACTCATCTCCTCTTACTCTCTTCCCCCTAACCAAACCCAATCCTCAAAGTCACAGGCAAGAAAAAGCAACAGACACTAAAGATTCAAAACAATACAAAAGAAATTTGAACATGACTAAAAATTGACACATCAGCACTATGGAGCATCCTCAACCTTACTACCTTCTTCTTCCTCGTTTTGAGATAATCAAGAATCAAATCATTTGTTTGCATCAACAAAATCCCCAAACAAGCACAAACTGATCAAGTCACAATCCCTCTGAAGTCAGTTCTCAGAGAAGCACAATTTCTCTAATACCTAAACAAACACAAATCAATTCTAAGAGGCACAATTTCTCCATTACTTAATGAACACAATAAGCCCTTAACCACTCATGATTTAGTCATAGCAGCCTCGTAGCTCCTCCATTTCAAGTCACCAGATTGCAGGATGAGTTCTTGAAAATTTGGGAATAATTTGGCAGTGAGATCAAGGACATCTAGATGAATTAGATTGCATCTGATGCTGATAGCGCCTTTCAGGGTCAAGGTGATGCAGGTTTTGGTGCCAAGCCAGATGATAAATTTGAGAAAAGAGAAAATAGGGAGATGGGTGATCGGGGAGGGTGATTAAGACTTTTGTGTATTTGAGACGAGAAAGATAGGATCCAGAATTTAAACCATGTGAAAATTAGATATTTTGCATTTTCCTAGCCATGGTTATTTTAAGCTAGTAGACAGAACATGAGCTAAAGGAACCTATAACTGGTGGGTGGCAATAATGCAGATTAATACCCAAATATCAATTTACTGGGGGCTAGTATTATCCACATTAGCTTTTTGTCAGGGACTTGCATCCGAAATTACATCGAGAAACCCATAAATGTAACTGGCTAATCCAGTTTACTGGATTGTGAAGTTACGCTGGTAAATATTCATGAATTTACGTGGTGCTTATTTTTCCTGATTTTGATTTTCAGAATCAAATTTAGGCATTTATATTAGTGTAGTTTCCTGCTGATATTCAAGCAATCTTACATTATTATCAAAACATCGCCACTGTCTTTATGTGTAAGTTTAAAGAACTAAGAAAGAATGGAGCCACTGATTTAAACAGTTAGTGCCACTATTTTTTTCTCTAAAAAACAGCACCGGTAATTATCAATTGCAACTGATGTGGTGACTTCTGATTATGGAAGTTTTAAGAAAGTTGGAAGTTAACTCCTTGCCCTCAGTATAGTAATGGAGAACTTATAAGAAGTTTAATGGAACTTAACTACTTATACTAGGAATATTGGTCTCTTGATGAGAGCCAAATCTGTTCTCAGTTAAGTTGTTGAATATTGCATATATTGTATAAAGAGCAGTTAACAAACTTTTCTTTTTATGTGGAAATTGTACCTATGCTTCTAGAAATTTCTTCTGCAAACTGATCTTGTTGTAACATCATTTCCCTGCTCCAGTTGTTGGATCTTCCAGGGATTATCGAGGGTGCAAAAGATGGAAAGGGTAGAGGAAGGCAGGTAATAAATTCGTTCTCTTTCTGGATTTTCCTTTTTTTCATTTTTCTTATAGCAATTTTGTGATGCAGCATAAACAAGTTGATTTTGTCGTCAAGTCAATTACATTCATAGAGTACTCTTGAGTGTACTGTCATGTATTGATTCTCCACTGTGAACAAACCTAACCTATGTTGGACGAGTGCTTCTATGATGAAGCCGTATCTGTGCAGGACATGCCGACAGCCGTTTCGGACATCAACTTGGACACTCTTTGGACACTTCTCGAGCTTGTCCTTAATTACATATATGTTTTCAATCTTGGACACTCGTTGGGCACTCTTTGGACACATCCCACATCTTTCTTACGTGTCTTTGTTCACATTATGTATTTGAGATATTTATTTGCTTTTGCTTGTGTCTATAGACTCTATACTTTAGTGAAAAATGGCATCATAATATGTACTTGTATAAAACGATTGTAAGTTTAAATATGCTTTGATATAAGAAGTGAGATACATTGAGCTACTTTACACAAAGTTGAGGATCCAAGGCTTCATTCCTTTGGCAAAGTCATAGGTTTTATGATATGTTACATTTTAGCATATATATAATCATTGTATGTTATTATATTATTAAAAAATATCTAGACTTTTGAATGCAAGGACATGACTATGCAATTAGTATATATGCACTTTTACACACACATTCGAGTGTCATGCCCTGTTTCAGTGTCCTACTTGTTAAGAACTTTCCATGTCATGTGTCCTTGTGTCCGTGTCCATCCTTGTTAGAACCTAACTTGTTGTACAAATTATATTTCTGAAACTGGAGATAATTAGCCTGCAAGTTCATTACCAGTGACTGAAGATCATTTTCATCATATAGGAAAGTTGATATCCTCTGCTGGTTGAGAAATCTTCTTCACCTGGAGATCTGCTCCTCGACTGATCCTTTGAGCTAGATTTCGAGCCATTGGTACAAATATGGACTTATCTGCTGCTCCTTATCTAGGGTGGTGGACAGAATTAATTGACCGTAACTTTGCTTGAAGTGTATAAAACCATGTTATTAAAGTATTAAGCCCCTTTCTTTTGAACGAAAAGCTAACAGCGGTGAAAAGCTAACAGCGGTCAACAAAATTGCCTGCCTCTGGTCATTTGCTAGAATGGCCTGATAATGTCTTTTGTCTAAATTGACGTCTGACGCCATCTATGGAACTATTTCAAACCCTCTTCATTTATTTACTTTGTTGGTCAATTTTGGTCAGATTTTGTTTTCATCATGTTTTTCATGCTCTACACTTTCAACTAGCTGTCTTGTTTGCCTCTCTGTATTAACTGTTCACTGACAATGCTAGGTTTTCTAAAAGGCAACCTTATGTAGTTCTTATTATTTTTGTATTTAGAGTCACTATAATATATCATATGTTAATGCTCAATTGTAGTTTTATTTTTCTTCGTCTTTATTTTAGAGCAACATTAGTATTAGTGTTTAACCATAGTTATATGCTTTGGAATCTTAAGCAGACATAGATTTTAATGTGCATTGTTATTTTGGATAGAAAAATCAATCTCTCTTGCATATGATCCTTTATTAGTGGTTATGATCTAACCTGTTTATATAAAGTTTTAATTGTCAACTTCAATGAATTTATCCCAAGATCCTATGTTGTGTACAGTATGGAGGAGTTCTTGCACCATGGAAGCTGGTTAGGTCCAGTCACCTGTAATTTTGGATATCAATAGCACTGTAATTAATAGTTGATGGTAACTACTAGTCTAGTACACTAATTCATACTAATTGCACTGGTTGCAAACACCATTGCATCACGACATTTTGCAATGCTCTCGCAACCAAGGGATACTTAGAAGACCAGCTACACTGTCTCTAGCGAATTTGTGACTGATTTTGCACATCCAAATACTTGATTTCTGCAATGTAGCAGTGCACAGGACGCTGCTCATGATTTCTGCTGGATCATAAAAAAGCTTGATATCAAATCATGGGTCAGCGTATCATGGTTACTTTTCTTTGTACATTTTCCCCCTGTCCTATTTACATGTATAGAAATAATTCATCTCTGAAAGGAAATGATCAATCTGTTGTTATCCAGGTGATCAGCACTGCTAGAACATGCAATTGTATTTTAATTGTTCTTGATGCGATAAAACCAATAACCACAAGCGTCTTATTGAGAAAGAGCTTGAGGGGTTTGGCATAAGGTAACTGTTTCATTGTTCTTTTCACTTGCTTTTTAAGCTTTTGTTTTTCCCCCCTTGTGTATGTGCTCGGGTGCATGGGTGTATGTGTGTGAGCATGTGTGGGCGCGCGCACGCACCATGCGTTTGATATTGCCAAACGAATAAGGCAAACAAAGAGAGTCCTAAACCAAATACATTATACAAGAAGCGCTTCTGATTTGGTGATTTTATTGAATGTAGCGTATACATCTGATATGATTTATTAGATTTTGCATGATGGTTTAGCATTTTCTTTTCATGCCTATTTAAAGGGAAATTAACATTGTTTTTATGCAAGCGTGCTTTGTGGAACTTTGACTTTCATCTTGTTGCATAAACCAAATGGTGCTTGTACTGTAGGAGGTATGAAGAAAGTACATTTGAGCATTTCCAGTTATTTATGTGAAGCTATCAAGCACTAGGATACATGACTTGGATTTGAGGATACCATGATTGTGCTGATATAACAAATCCTTAAATCCTAGGAGACGTTTCACATGGAAGCAGCAACATAACATTGTGCGTTGGCATTATTCAAAACATTCAAATGGACAAACTGACACAGTAAGTCCTTAAAAGCTATGATGTGAAAAGACAATTGAAGATCAGTAAAATACATTTTTTAAATTGAATTTTCATTTTGACTGTCAAGCATTGTGGAATGATAACTTAAATAAATATGAATAGTAAAGGGCAGTCCACTACACAAGACTCCCGTCATTGCGGGTCTAGGGAAGGTTATATGCTCTTTTGCTAGGCCACACCAACATGAATACGGAATAGCCACACATGATAAATTCTTAAAAATATACATGACATGTGTGTCCTACATCCGTGTAGGACATCAGGACACGTGCTTTATACAACATGGCTTTATGATAGGAGTGTCTTGCTATATATATGTAGCATTATCATGACACACCTTCTGATAGGAGTGTTCTGGCTATATATATGTGGCCTTATCATGACATTGTGGTGGGGCTCTTTACGTGGCTTGAACTTCTGAACTCCCGATCACAATTAAGGAACGTTACAATTGTGCAAACGCATATGTATCTTCACATCCTTCATTTGGATGGCTTCATTTATACCAGGGTTATTGGCTGTGTTCAAAATAGTAGCTTATATATTACATTTCTTATACGGTGATATATCACTGTTTGTTTTATGCTTGTACAGATTGCTAATTTAGTATGATTTCATGACATTATATATTTCAAGATGAAACATAAAAGAAAAATTATGATATGCATATAAATGACGTAGATGAGAAGCTGAGATGAGCATGTAAGGAGTATCTGAGGTGTGTTGTATCAGATGTGCATCCTAAACTGTATGCTACATGCAGAAATTTTCTTGCTGTTTCGATATGATGCATGTGGAGGAAAAACCCTTGCATTTGCTGCTTGTGGTCAGCCATTTGCCAGCTGTGAAATCTGCGTTCTCTGCAGGGTGAAGCCTTAATAAATACAAAATGATGTAGGTTTTTTCTTTTCTTTTGTTAGCATAGGAGGTGATGTCGTCTATGATAAACATTTCTCATGACTGAGTTCTGTTTTGAACATGTAGTGTAAATCTTTTCATAATCTGATGTAGAATAGGAAGCTCATACCAATGCCTTTCCATATTGTTTATTGATATTGCTTATCCTTAGTATATGATTATATCTTGTGTGTACTCTCTCTTTCATTTTTCCTATTTTTAATTGATAGAACTATTAATAGGGGAACTTTGGTTGATGTTGACATCCACTGATCCACTGAAATTTGTCTAAGTGTCGTTATGCAAAATTGTCATGTTACTATGCTTTTTCTGCAACACTTGCCAGCCTTGCTCTATCTGAGTTACTTCAAATGGTATTTTTTTTTGTCATAAAATGGCAGGTTAAATAAAGAGCCTCCAAATTTAACATTTAGAAGGAAAGACAAGGGTGGGATAAATTTTACCTCAACAGTTACAAACACCACTTGGACCTTGAGACGGTGAAGGCAATTTGTGGTGAATATAGGATACATAATGCTGATATTTCTCTTCGATATGATGCAACTGCTGATGATCTCATAGATGTGATAGAAGGAAGCAGAGTTTACATACCCTGCATCTATGTGGTGAACAAGATTGACCAAATTACACTTGAAGAGTTGGAGATCTTGGACAAGCTTCCTCACTACTGTCCCATCAGGTATTCTTAATTAATTTCATACTGAATTCATTATTACATTGTTTGACATCACAAAATTGATCAGGGTAGAGATTTGGGATTTTTTTTTTCTTCATAAAAGGGTGCATGAAAAGTCTTTACGCAGACACCAAGCAGTTGTTTGTTTTCATACTGTTATTTATTTTTAATATCTTTGTTGTTGTCTTCCATCATTCTATACTATTATTAATGTCATCACTGTCATTGTTATCTTCGTTGTTCAATGCTCTGGATGACATATAGTGGTTCCATAGCTACTGAGGGTGTTCACGGTGGATAGTGGGCAATAAGCACCGTATAGGTATAGCCTCATGACTTTTTCAATGTATAAGACATAAACAATGTAGTGGTTCCATAGCTACTGGGGGTGTTCACGGTGGACAGTGGGCAATATGGACCAATAGGTAGAACCTAATGACTTTATCAATGCATAAGACACAAACAATGTAGTGGTCCCATAGCTACTGAGGGTGTCCACGGTGGATAGTGGGCAATATGCACCCATATAGGGAGCCTAATGACTTAATCAATATGCAATTGGGTGCCATAATCTGAAAGAGATTCCAATTAACCAACTCATGTAGGGAGAGCCTTTTATATTGGCATTTTGGGTTCCTTCCATCAGTAGTCAGTTAATCTCTCGATCGGATGTCATAATCTAAAAGAGATTCCAAATTAACCAAATTAACCAACTCATGGGTGTGAGTGCCTTTTATATTGGCATTTTGGGTTCCCTCAATTAGTCGGTCAATCTGAGTGTGTCTGTAGTTGGATCTGTTTGGTTATAATTATGTTTATGTTTTTAAGATGATTTGGGTTTACAACCTGAACGCCTTTAACCTCAAATTTTGGTTTGAGTTCACCTAGTACTTGTTGCTTTGTTTTTAGATAGAGGCTGATGTACGAACCATCAAAACCTGAAATTTTAGCTTATATGTGCTGATATAAGTGAAACATCTGATTGGAATTGATATGGATGATACTGTACATTCTGATTTTTCATAGCGCTTTGCCGAGTGCATCAGTCCTATTTCTCTAAATGATGACTTGGTGTCATACTGGCCGGTATCTTAGAGTACTGCAGTATTGTAACGTGAGCCTCTAAAGGGTGGATGTAAGTACCGTATGATATAGTTTAGCAGATGTCCCTGTATTCCTGGTTAGCAAGGCCCAACACACAATATTCATATGAATCCTTGGATTGTCACAAGATTATCCGCATCAAGCACAGAAACCACTGCTACACTTGCAAAAGTTATGACTTTTATGTCATAGACCACTTCCATGCCTAGACTTTGATTTCGAAACAATTTGAAAAAGTCATGGAAGGATGATTTTTGCTTGCTTGACCATTTCTTTTGCTCACCAACTTGTTGCTGATGACTAACAGAGAATTTGTTTCCTTGTTTTAACTGTTGATAATTTTGCGGCTATGAAGTGGTTGATTTCTTTACTCTTATTTCTTACCTTTTCTCTTTGGATGCTTGTGTGCAAGTAGTGCTCACTGGAATGGAATCTTGATGGACTATTGGAGAAGATATGGGAGTACCTTGACCTTACTCGTATATACACCAAGCCAAAAGGACTAAATCCTGATTATGAGGATCCAGTCATCCTATCATCCAAGAAGCGAACTGTCGAAGACTTCTGCAGCCGGATCCACAAGGATATGCTCAAACAATTTAAATAGTAAGTTTCACTTCTTTGCTTAGCGTATAAATGATGTGCAGCGAACCAAAATGCCAGCCCAATTTTTAGAAATACTTTGATTGGTATCGGAACTGGACCTTGTGAGCTATGTGTTCGGTTAGGGGTTGATCTCCAGATTTTAACCTGGTAGGTGATTAGATTAATTTGTATAGATTAGAAGTTTAGACATATTGGACATGAGTCATTTAATGAGTTATCTTTACCCAATGCATTTAATAAATATCATGTATTTGATTTGGGCCAAGACCTTTTCCTGCTGATATAAAATGGTATTGTTCACTGGTCCATATCATTCGATTGAAAACTTTTCTAGCAGCAACATCTTAGTTGAAACATTTCTAGTCCCAGGCTTCCACAACCAGTTTGGGCTTCCTTTTTTCCTTCTAAAATTTGAAGTTAGTTTATTATTATTATTATTATTATTGAAGATTGCTCATAGAAAAAATAAGATGGCACCATTTCTAAAAGAATTTTGACAAGACACTGGCTGGGATATAATATCTGATTTAAGTGAGATCTGCAAATCTTAGAAAAGGCACAATCCAACACTCATTGGAAGGTGAATCCATCTAACTTCTTGAATCAGTGGATCTGAACCTCCATGCTTTTATTGGCACATAGCACTTTCAGAAAGCAAACATGATTTCTTCACTAACTACTTTTTTTATCTAAATGTGCAGTGCTCTGGTTTGGGGATCAAGTGTGAAGCACAAGCCCCAGAGAGTTGGCAAGGTATTTATCCACTATGCTTACTTTTTAACTGCTCTTGTACCTCCATCATTATCTGACTATTTTGACATCAACCTGACAAGTTGGGTAATTTGGTGCAGGAACATGAGCTTGAGGATGAAGATGTGGTTCAGATAGTCAAGAAGGTGTGAAACAAAGTTGCTCTTTCTTTTTGTTACCTCAGGTGGCTGAAATAGTTATCAGTAATCAATTCACATGACGGGCTACTAGTCCAGGAAAATTGAAGAGCTTTTTTCTCATCTTGCTTCAGCTGCTTTCTGCCGCATTGTGCCGATTAGTTTCTTAGTTCTCGCTGTGCAGTAGGAAATTTTGAGGTGCAAGCATGTATACTTTAGGTTGCAAGCCATGTTGAAAGAGGTCTTTGTGCTGTGTATTTAGGGATGCTATGGACGATACTTTGCTGAGCACCGAGTTTGGTCCAACTTTTTCCCCCGCGTCATATGTTATGGTAATACTAAAAGACTAGGATATGCTTAGTATTATGACAATATCGCAGCATTATGTTGAAGTTCTTCACAGCCTTTGCCTCTGTTTTTTTCCTTTTTCTTTTCTTTCTTTTTTCTTATGTTGTTGTTTGTTTTTTTTCCTTCTTTTACCCATTATAGCATATATGCTTCTGTAAAATTTCATACTTAACCTTGCCTGCCTTTTTGTTTCCATGGGGCTTTTTTTGAGTTATTTTATGGAAAAAAATTTGCTCGACGCTCGTGGTGAACAAAAAGGCGGTGACCCAAAAAAAAAAAAAAATCTTATTTAACACGTCGACTGTCATTTTAACAGTTAATAAAATTAAATTACTCATAAATTGTACAAACTAAAATATAGTTAAGTTCATCTCATAATTTTCGAAATAAAAATAATCTGAACTATTCACTTGTGATGGTAGTTGTCTTTTGTTCTTTTAATATGTATCCTTTTAACAATTTTTTTGGGGTCCGGTTTTAATGGTGACGGCCTCATTTGTTCGCCGCATTGCTCAAGATTGGATTCCATTCAACATCACCCCTTCGGGGTTTAGACATAAATTGGCGTTCACTGGCTTGTTAAAACTCGAACTCTTTGCTTCGAATCCACCAACAATGTTGATTCTGTTCAATGGTAAAGCTTCGAATTGTATCAAAAAGGCCATGGCACCTGCTGACCAAAACACTCGAGGCTTGTCTCACTGATCATGAGATTATCTTCGTTCTTACCATTGAACAATTGAGACGCATCAGAACTATTACAAACAATGCTAGGGGCTGTTTGGTTGCAAGGAAGTGGACAGAACCAAGGAAATAAGAAAATATAATTGCTAATTTTCCTATCTATCTAAACACCGAAAAAAGAAAATAAGAAAACCTTTTTTCCTTTTCTCTTTTACATAATCATTTTCTCACTTTTAGAGTGTTACAGTTAATATTGTGATCATGTAAATCTCATTTGTAATAAATTATAACACAAAACAATTAATTTTTTTATTATGTAAATTTCACTTGCATTCTAATTACAATCCATTTTTTATTTTTCTTAATTAATTTTTATTTTAATATTATTTTACGATCAATTTTTCCACTTCCACTTTTATATTACCATCCAAATACCAAAAAAGACAAAATATTTTTCAAACCACACTTCTCAAAAACATCCAAACACCGAAAAACTTACTAACCAATTCCCAAATTTTAAAAGGAATTATTACCCCTTCCTCAATTCCTCACTTCCGCACTTAACCAAACAGTACATAAACCATTCAGGAATCAGAGAGGCTTTTTATACACCATGCTTTAAAGTCTACAGGGAAAAGTACTTGGAAAATAATAAATTCGCAAAGAAGAGAAAAAGATGGTCCTCCAATGCCCTGAAGCACATAATAGCATCAAGCTCCTATACAGCAAACAAAATAGCTCGCAATCCTCTTCCTCGCCTGCAATAAACAAGAACCCACACAAACGAATGAGCTCAAAATTTCACATTCAATTGCTTTCTTAAGGTCGGAACTATGTCATTTTACAAAGTCAAAAATTCAAAAAACTAGTTTTGCTTGTTTGACGAGGAGAAACACAGACATTTTCAACATATCTTAAAAGCAAATGTACCAATGTCGAAATATCAAAGTTTATCTAAGATGGGTAACCATCACAGTCTCAGGCCTATAATTGAGTTCACAATGAAAAAAGATTAGCGTTGATTAATCCAAACTACTATTAGATGCCACCTGTATTCCATGTGAGTTACTGATGCAAACAGATGAGAAATCTACACCACAATAAAAAAAATGTACAAGATTCTGACACACATCAAATCTCATTATTAGTTAATTACTGAACATGCCAAACACAACAAGAAGCCCACAACATGCTAATAAAACTTAATTTGATGGAGGATGTTGGCCTTTTCCAACTCTCACTCCCAATCAAAGGCGTTTAAATTTTATTATTTCACCTATGTGAAATTTTACAATTTCACCCAACCTAGAATTAATATTTGCAAGCTTAAGAAACAGCGGTGCGGCTTACCGTGGGCGACTGGGCGGAGGCGGTGGTCTCCGTGGAACTGTCCGCAGGGAGCTGAGTGTAATTATCACGTCGGCGATCTCCGCCATTGCTGACTCTGTGATTGGCAGCGACAAGCTCCTCCTCGTTGCCCAAGCTCGCCCTCGAGAAATCAGACTTGTTCTGCTTCCTGTTCTCTCTGATCTTCGAGAAATCCATCGAGTAGTCAGGCACCCCCTTCTTCATGTCCCAGTCGCCGAACGCCGGCACCGACATCCACTCGTTGCCCTGAGTCTCCTGATCAAATCACAGCCGTCCGTTCATCGAGAAAAAAATGAAATCAAAATCACAGAGTTATAATTTTTACTTTATCTTTTAAATTTGGACATGCAATGGGTTTACATAAAGTACCCAAAATAATATTTTCCCTGAAAAGAATAAAATTTGAGAACAGAACAAGCAGTGAGCAAAAGGTGAGGGATAAAAGAAAGAAGAAATAGTTGAAATAGCAAGCTAAGCTTTGAAAGAAAAAAAAAAAAAAAAAAAAAAAAACTAACTAAAAATGGGTCTTTTAAAGGCAAAGAGAACCCTAGAAATAACAAAAATTGGAGAAAAATAAACAAATTTGCAAGCTGAGAAGGTTTATTCTGTTTTCAACAAAAAGATATATTTATACGCAAAAAAAAAATTGGACAAAAATCAAAGGAGAGGAGAGGAGAAAGGGGAACTATATTCCGACCTGCTTTCGATGTTCCATTTGTTGGATCACAACTGCAAATTATGGAAAGATAACGGGCTCTCGTCTAAAATAGCTTCGAGAAGATTAAAATGAGGAGATTTTTGAGACGAGTATCTGAACAGGAGTTACAAAAGCAAGCTAACAACGAAGCAGAAAGCTTCATATATATCGACGGTGGTATCTAAATGCCGCAGCATTTGTTGCTAATTTCAACATTGCCCCTCCCGCGCTCTTTGGTCTTTAGCGCGTAACAGCTAAGTGTTATTTTATGCGACCGTTCGTGTAGCTAGTTTCTATGGGTAGCGTAAGTTGCGTACACGCATTCATCAAATCCCATTCCGACCACTCTCGCAATTACAACGAAACAGCAAACCCAAACATCAAAATAATTATTCGACTATTCTATTTTGTGATGAACGATGTAAAACAAGGGTATGTTCGTTTTCGAATTGGCCAGTAACTGATAAAATACATTGTAAGAAAACTACGTACGGTTTTTGTTTGATACGGAAGTCATAAAAAATATTTACAGTCCACCTACAGTCAATCAGTTAATTTTGTGGACATGCAAATTCCACATTCTTCAGCCTACTTGCAGCATAAACGGTTTATTTTGTAGTCATACAAATCTGTATTGTAAACAGTTAATTATAATTAGTTTAATATTCTTTATTATTTATTATTAGATTAATTTTTAAAAATTATGAGATTTTTTTTAATTATTAGAACAAATTATTTTTTAGATTAATTTTTTT
Source organism: Agave tequilana (assembly GCA_038442645.1). Taxonomy (NCBI): domain Eukaryota; kingdom Viridiplantae; phylum Streptophyta; class Magnoliopsida; order Asparagales; family Asparagaceae; genus Agave; species Agave tequilana. The sequence goes on from JAVJIF010009565.1 coordinate 28,242, forward strand.
ATTAATTATTCTAATAATTTTTATTATTAGTCTTGGTAGATTAATAATAATAATATAAAATTAATATTTTTATTGAATTATTTTTAATTTTGAAATCTAATATTTTAATTATTGAATCTTAATAATATTTAATATTAGATTGCAATATTAAAGATTTTTTAATAATGAAGATTAGATTACTATTAATATTTTAGTAATCTAAGATTTCTATATTTATATTATTAATATTTTAGTATTTCTAATATTTTTAATTTTTTAAAAACTACATTTAAATGCTTAATATTTGTAATATTTACATTTTTAAAATAATTATATTTTATTATTTTATTATCTTTACTATTTAATGTCTTTAAATCACCAAATAGTTTGTTTTACTGTCAATTTTTTCACTTAAAACTTATATATTACCAACAAAACATCCTAAAACATGATATAATTTTTCACTTACAATTACATATTAAACACCGTAAAACTTATTTCCGTAAAATTCTCTTATAACTGTAAAAGAGTTTGCCACTTACGACTTACAATTTACGGTCATTTACAACAATCCAAACATGTCTTCACTAGCATCTTAATTTCAAAAATGAAGAATATCATCATCTATCCGTAAAAAAATGATAATTTCCTATGCATTATTACCAATAAGTCGCTTAATGAGTGAATTGAGTTATGAGGATAATTAATTGAGTACTTTTTCTCAAAATAGTGTGAACGATATATTATTCAAAAGGGACCGTGAATTATAACCGATTTTCTAGAGAATGACGCCTTCGTCCTCATCTCTCTTTTCAAGTCCCGGCCACAGAGAATGTGAAAAAGGTGGAGAATGTGACTGCCTCAATTTTTTTTTTTTTTTTTACCTGTGTTTTTGTGTGCATATAATAGATTAACTTGCATGGCTCGAGTCTAGATTCAAATTTGGACTTGCTCTGTGACGACAAATTTTATTATGTGATGGAGTGATAGATTTTTTTTTTCTTTTACGGCTACAAGAGCCCCTTTGAGGCATGTCTTACCGCAAGAATTCGAACCAGTAACCTCGAGAGAATAAGCCCCAGAAAACTTTAGGAAAAAAAAAAAAAAAACTAATAAGAGGGGCAATGTTAAGTTAACGAATTGATTATGCAGTTCTTCATAAATAATCACAATAATTCATCTTTTATGCGAATCCAAGGCCTGCTTATTAAGTTATAGTCAGTGGGGTAGTTCGACATTGACTTGTACCAAACTACAAATTTAGGGAAATTAATATAACAATATGTTATATATCAAAGAATATTATATGAAAACCCAATATAGCATAAAGTCTCAGATTCAACCAAAGCGGGATGCATTGAGTATCTAAATTTTTGTTTTATAAATTTATTGCCATTAAATTTACGCGACACATATGTGAAATAGATGGTATTAAAATAAAAATTTATGTTCAAGAATTTCTTGTCTTTCTTTTAAGCATAGATATCCAGACATGAAAACTCTATGTTATCCTTTTATTTATAGTAGCAACACAAAAAATTTCTTTTATCAAATTCCCTCAGTTTTATATCAAACACAGTTAGAGCCAACTCATCTAGGCACCGGGTCCAGCTCAAAGTTAAGACCAGGCAGCCTTTTTCATGTAATAATGGGTCGGGTCCACTTCGCCCGCAGACCCAAATTTTAGCAGTTCAATTTAAAGACTGAGCAGCCTTGTTCCTGTAACGGGTCCGTCCAGTCGACCCCACTGACCCAAATCAGAGCAGACCCTGTGACAGTTTCAGTGAAAATTTGACATTATTAGACGAAAGATAATGGGGAGTTAATTGAACGGCAGATCTTGATCCCGCGTACAAACTTGTATGCGGAGACCCAGTGACTTATCAGGACTCAGTGCAGAGCTGGATTGTTGGGAATTGTGGCGGGAGTCTGTGAAAGCGCGGCTGGTGGCAGCTACGAACAACATTCACTCCACCCATAATTTTACCCACAAGAGAGAAAGAGTGAGACGGGACACGTGGACTGAGCTAGGGAGATGGGTCAATCTAATCTACGGTGCCTGTAACAAATGGCTCGTATTCTTATTGGCGGAGGGCACCGCCCTCTTTCGGGGACAGACCAAAAAGGGGCTCCTGATTTTATTGGAGGAAAGGAGAAAAAAAAAGTTTGCTCACCGGCCATCCATGGGTGGGCCCCACCGGGTGGGACCCACAATCCGGTGGGGCCCACCCCATCGGGCGGTTCACTTCACTTGCGGCCGGTGAGCGCGGTGAGCAAAACCCGGTGAGAAAAAGAAAATCCTAGCAAAAGGGGAACCAATACAGGCCATAATACTTATATAAAAAATAACAATAATCTATTAGATTAGGTAACTTAATTTTTCTTGATTCTTGTTTAGATTAATTAATTTGATTCTTGAAGTTGTCGCCAAAAGGGGATTTTATTTGCGAATGGAGTGCTTAATGTGGTTTATCTCACCTCTTTGACAAGGGAAATATTCTTGATTCTCTAATTGAGATGGGCGGATTGCAACATCTAAGATCATTGAAGGTGGCAAATCATGAATTAATTATGGCAGCATGGCAGATTTCGTTTAGTAAATTTAGGTTTTGGATTTTAATTATATTGTTTTCAATGATGTAAACCATTTCGTGTGTCTTATTGATAAAACCAAGTAAGAGTTGGAACTACGTCGTTCTTTTTATCTCAAGATACACGAAAGATAAATGAATGATGATTTGTGTTATATTCTCATTGAATTTTTCATATTCTGCAAGTGCAAAGTAAATGTTGTTAATGTGAGTTTATTCTAGTAAAATTTTCAAAAGAAATAATATGACCTTTTTTTTTTTTTCCAAAGCAACACATTTAAATAATTTTATGGTAAATTGTAGAAAACTCCTGCACTATTATTATCCATAAAAAACCTTCATGGAACTATTGAAATGAGTAGGAAAATTTCTTGTACTATTAAATTCAGTAGAAAAACACCATTGTAATATTTTGTAATTTCTATTCCTTCTAATATAATAAATAGGAATTTTTTAGTACATCTTAGCTAGCACAAGTATAATCTTGACTAAATTTAATAAAACGATAATTTATTATCAAATCTTATTTCTGTTAAATTGGATAGTACAAATTTTTCTTTACTCATTTCAATAGGATAAAGATTTTTTTGACGAAAAAGTGATAGCGCACGAGAGTTTTCTACTATTTATACATAATTTTAATAACAATATGACTCTTTTCTAGGGATTGACACAGTATCCTATTCAAATAAAAGTTTAATGAGAGAAATTTTGAATATTTTTTTCTTAGTGTTAAGGTTTTGAAACGAAGTTTAATTTGAAAAACCGTGGAGTTCAAAATGTTTGCGTTATAAAATATAGTTTACTAGGAATAGAAATTATGGATTTTCTTCTCAAAGGGAGTGAGGTTCTTTCATTTGCCGAACTTGTAAATTGATATATATACGTAAAATTGTAAATTGAAGCTTTTGGCTATGAAATTATAGTTCATGTATTGCGTTACATAACTTCCTCAAAAAATTACACTTAAATGTTTCAAGCAAGGAGCCATAGTCAGAAATGAGGGAGCTGATATTGAGTTACTGCTCTTTTCTTTATTACTTTCTTTGTTTTTTTTTTCCATTTCATATTTATGATATTTTTGTCTCTTGCCATTGCTCAATGATATAAAAATCGGATATATTTGTAAATTTTTTATTTAACTAAATTCCTTAATTTCATCTCTTGTTGGTGTTTTATAGCGGCCCTGGCCTCAAGATCCTCCTCAGTTAATCCATGTAAATATTGAAAAAATAAATAATTTGGAAAACGTAACATTCCACAAACTAACTTGTGAATTGGTTTTCTATTTATATACTCGACAATTCCCCTAATCTTTACTTTACAAAAAAACTCTTTGAATCTTTCTTAAATGTTGGGCTACTCTTTTTTCGTTTTGTATGATAAAAAATAAAGTTGATGGACTCTTAATATCTTTTAGATACTTGTAAATAGTCTTATGACACACGTCTAAGAATTAAAAGAACGTACACTATATTTAATATTTATTCAGTTCATATTTGCTTGAGATGAGTAGCCAAAAATTTATATATAAAAAGGAGCCCAAGATCAAATCTTTATTGTTTGACATTCTTAATTAATATATAGCTGAACTTTTTTTTGAATTCGCCCGTAGTTAAATCTCCATTGACCCATCTTTACTAACATCGATCAGCAATTAATAACTGTTTTTTTTGTGCTCCACAGATTTCTCTCACAAGTTATCAAAATTCAGTGGCTACAATTACTCTAAAGTTGTGAAATTAATGAGACAAAATTATGGCTTTCTTTCTGAGACGAGAGAGGGGCAAAAATTCATGCATAGAAAAAGTTTTGATTGGAGGGGACAGTCGTCCTTGCCTGTTTCTCGTTGGTCTGTCGAGATTGCACGGAGTCTCATGTTCAAGTCCTGATTATGATATATGTTATAAAAAATTTGAAAAAAAATTTCGAACCAAACTCGAAAGAAAAGGCTAGCCTTGAACAGTTTTCTATAAGCAATCCATGAGCCATTCCATAAAAAAACGATGTAAAGATCCGAGCCCCATGGTAGTTTTCAAATATGATTATCTTTTTCTATTGCTTGAAAGCTAAACATTTTGTGTGAACAAAAATATTTAAAACATATAGAAGCTTTTAATTGAAAATATTGTGGCCAGTGGCCACCGTTGCGGTCAAATAGTCAGCAGGTTGAGAGGGAACCACACAGTGCTAAGTTCCAATACACGTGGCAGCAAACTACCGGCTCGCAATCATCAACGGACTTGTGGCCGACTATGTGCCTTAGCCTCCTTACGTTAGCAATCTGCATTATCTCTCTAAAATCCATTCGCGTTTTTTTCACCACCCAAAATAAAATTCTATATATAAACCCATGTCATCTACTAATTCACAAAAACGCCACCTCCGAACCTCTAACACACACCAGTAAGAAGGGCATTTCGTAATTAATTTAGAAAGAAGGGCATGAGAGATCACTAATGGTCCCCTATTAATAATCTCTCACCGCGAATTCTTCTCTCTCAGAGGATGGGCTGAGAGTTTCTCTCTGTTCCACTCTCTCGCATTGGAGAGCTCCAGATAAACTCCCCCCCTTTTCGAAAACCCTATCCCTAATTTATTCAAGCAATCCTTTGTTTCTCTTGAATTTTTCAATCGAATTCGCTTGAGACGTTGCCGGCGATGGATCTCAGCGTTAAGATCAGAGCAATCAATCTCCGGTCGAATTTTCTCTCAGGCTCGGCGGTCCGCCCTCGATCGTATCCGATTCCAACTCAGTCCAGGCGATTTTACCTATCTTTCTCTAAAAACTCTAGCTTTACTAACTTTAGGACCAGAAACCCTAGGGTTTCTGCTAGGGTCGCGACCGAAACCGCGGTTTCAGAAGTTGAGACCAAGAATGAAGTCGAATCCCTCTTCTCCGAGAGCTCGGTCGATGAGAGCTCCAAGAAACAAGGGAAAAAGAAGTCGAACACTGGCGCTTCGAGCATTTCTTCAGGAATCAGGTTAGAAAACATCAGTAAGAGCTTTAAGGGAGTGACTGTGTTGAAGGATGTTAGCTGGGAGGTTAAGAGAGGGGAAAAAGTAGGGTTAGTAGGTGTTAATGGTGCCGGCAAAACCACTCAATTGAGAATAATTGCGGGGTTGGATGAGCCGGATTCTGGGAATTTGATCAAAGCAAAAGAGAATATGAAGATTACATTTTTGAGTCAAGAATTCGAGGTTTGTGCTAGTAGGACGGTGAAAGAGGAGTTCTTGAATGCTTTCAAGGAGGAGATGGAGGTTGCAGAGAGGTTGGACAAGGTCCAGAAGGCGTTGGAGGGATCGGTTGAGGATTTGGAGCTGATGGGGAGGTTGTTGGATGAGTTAGATTTGCTACAGAGAAGGGCACAGGATGTCATTTGGATGCTGTTGATGTGAAGATTAATAAGTTGATGCCAGAGTTAGGTTTCACACCGGAGGATTCAGACAGGTTGGTGGCTTCGTTTAGTGGCGGGTGGCAGATGAGGATGTCTCTTGGGAAAATTCTACTTCAGGTATACTTCAGGAGTATTTTCATTATATATTACATAAAGCAAACTAGGTTTCAAATTTGATCAGATAATTTGAATTGTCTATGCCACCATTTATGAACAGAAACTGCATATGGACTTGATACGACCAATTGTTAGATCATGTGGCTGCTATAGTTTATTCTAGTTATCTGCCTTTGCGTGTTCTAGCAGCTTTGATACTAGAATTCTATCTTCAGTGTTCTGAAATGGACAGCCTAGCTGTCCAGAAACATGCCTAGTCTTGGGTAGTGGCTTTAGCATCGGAGCCATTTAGGTTGATTCATGTACATAGTGAAAGCTTTGATCCCAAGGAAAGAGAAATTGTAAAGAGTTAAGTGAGTTCAAGAGATGAGAACAGAAGACATAAATTAGAGGAAGAATTTTTTTTTTTCATGAAATTCTTAGAAGCGCTTGACCCACACAAAATTCCTGTTTTTTTAAACCACCGGCTTAGGCACCTCTCGAGCACTTATTCTGTGCAAAGTGCCTCGACTGCTTTCATGGCTACTTCGTGAAAAGTAAACTGTTTCTCTTTTTTAACTATTTTTTAAAATCTTGTCAAAAGGATACCTTAAGGTCATGTTTTTTGGTTACATTTTATTCTAGACATGGTTCGTGAATCTATTTGAAGGTTAGAGATTAGAGAAGAACATAGGGACACTTTGATAGAGTCAATGCGAAAGGACTTCGTTGTCCTTCCTATTTTCAAGAGTGGGTTATGAATTAAAGATAGTTCACTTTTGAAGGAAGTGATTCCATATTGAACTACTGTGACCAGATCATGTAGGCAGGATAAAGCTTAGTAAACAGACAAAATTTATTTCTTTCAACTTAGAAAGACTTGTGTCTAATTTTTAAAAAGAGAAGAAAAGAAGAAAAGAAAAAATTGTCTGTCCACTCAGCTGAAATAGCTAGGGTAGGCATCACTTCTAGGTTTAGTATACTCCTCCAAAGTATCGTCCTCTATTCATGCAAGTATTGCATTATTATGAAATAGCATTCGAATATGTCCTTATATGCTGATGCTCTATCACAAGTGTATTTTTTTTTGACTTACATGGTCACAGGTTGTTAGGAAGTTATACTATGTGGACAAATTAGTTCTAGCTGTCTCAATTGCCCATAGTCTGATTTTACTGTTCAGCCAATGAAGATTGAGGCGCGCACAATGTTACGAATTTTAAATGACTATTGATATTGTAACTAGTTAGTCAAATTCTCTTAAAATGACTATTGGTATCGTAACTAGTCATATTCCCTTTATACAGTTGGAAACTATTTGGAGGAGATGTTCTAGACAGATTATAAGTTGAGAGCTATCAGACCAGCCTATATTATGTCCAGACATGATTTATTCACTTAAATGACAAAGTTGGTATCCCCGGCTAGAATCATTGTTGGTGGTGTAATCGATTGAATGAAATATAGTTTATCAATCCCGCATTATTAAATCATTATTTACTCACATGTTTGATTCCATCCCTTGTTTTAATTTTTTTCACATCCTAGTTAAAATCCATTTGAAATAAGCTAGGGTCAGTTGAAAAATCTTGAATATCCAACTTCAATTAGATCTGTTAATGCTCTCTGCTGTCTTGGGCTTTAGTTACGTTTGAGCGTGACATGGTGGAAATGATTTGTGCCATGCCCATTGTCATTCAAATTACATAGCAGCAATGCAGCATATGATCAAGGCTCAAGGAACTAAAGATGTGCTTGTTTTTCTTTGTTCTAATTTCAATACTGTTTTGTTGTTTTGTTTTCTCAGAGGCAATGTTTTATTTTATCATTACCATTTTTTATATTGTCATAAACTGAGACACGTCCTTGCTCTGGCAATATTTGTTTCGTTATTGGACTCTACTAAAGCTAGCCTATAATTTTCGTTCTTCATATACGCCTTCTGATTTCATATTGCCAACTTGCAGGAACCTGATTTGCTACTCCTTGATGAGCCTACAAATCATCTTGATCTTGACACTATTGAGTGGTTGGAAGGTTATCTGCAGAAGCAGGCTGTCCCAATGGTTATCATATCCCATGACAGAGCTTTTCTGGATCAATTATGTACAAAAATTGTAGAAACAGACATGGGAGTTTCCAGGACGTTTGTTGGAAATTATTCTGAGTATGTTCTAGCAAAGGCATCATGGATAGAAGCTCAATATGCCGCATGGGAAAAGCAGCAAAAGGAGATTGAACAGACAAGGAATTAATAAACAGATTGGGAGCTGGAGTTAATTCTGGGAGGGCTTCTAGCGAAGAAAGGTAATTCTTAATTGTCATCCGTGTGAGCATTTGTTTTACAGCCTACCAACCAATATTGTGGAACAGGCATATGACCATATCAGGTCATCTTTGTGTTGGTCACAGCTTGTATACTTTACAAATTCCTTCACATTTTCTAGTATATTGATGGCCTGAACATAAATTTATGATTGTTGATCATTTTATATTGAGCTAGAAAAGTACCAATGGCATATATATCTGGATCTGGTCTTCAAATCTATTTGGCAATATAATATTTCTTTGTATGCATCCTTAATGAATGATACTTAATGCACATCTGATTGTTAATATATTTACTCATTGCACAGTACCTGTACATTGCTAACCATTATGAACAAGATCATACACATTGCTAGCCGTTATGAACAAGTTTGATGTCATTAGGTGGAGTCAACTTGATGACTCCTTTATTCATTCTTTCACCTTTAATTGTTGTTATGCCTCAAACATTTCAGTTCAAATCAATTATCTTCTTCGTTGATTGCTATTGATATATGTGATAAAATTAATTGCTTGTGTCTTTCTACACTGACTTTGATATTGGTCAATTGGCGGCAAGTAGTCTTTTTGGTGATGCTACCAAAGATATTGAGGGACTACAGTGAACCCTTTTAAAGACTGATTTAAATATCAAGTATCTACTTCTATATTAGAAGTCACGTCCTTGTCTATCTCTATTCTATTTGATAAGCTTCCACTATTGATCTTATTTTCAAATGAGATGTAGAATTTACTAATCATAGAAGAAGTGTATTATATAGGATTTTCTTCAAACCGCTCCAAATGACCTGTCCAAGTATAGCATAGTAGCAGGGAGCCAAATTAGAAAGTCATTATGGTTAGTTAGAGAACCCAACAAAGTTTATCTTATTGGAGGCCTTTTGAGATTGGCAGTTCATCTTATATCTCGTCCCACAATATCTTTTGCGAACACATATGTCAAATAAGTAGATATGTTGTTTTTGTTCTGTCTTTTTTGGTTCAAAAAAATTATGCTGCACTAACATAACCATTGAACTTTGTTTTCGAAGGATTTCTAAAAGAAGATAGAAGTTTCATGAGATTGTTTCTGTTATTTCAGTATCAACATGTGTGTATCTTTATCATGCATGAACAATGTTCTATTGTTTTGACTTATGTTCTATTTCTACAACACAGTTGACGCTTCCCATGTATAGTTGTACATGATGACTTGGCTGCCAATAGTAAATATTGCTATTATGATGTTTGTTACCCCTGCTTATATGGTTTCTACTTTCTGGCCATTGATTTCAGTTCATATTTTTCTATCTACTTTTTAGCTGCTATGTTTTTCCCTTTTGTTATATATAGTAGCTCTTGACAGTTTTCTAACAATTCCTCTGATGCAATATTTATATCAGAAATTAGAAAAACTTCTTGAAGAGGAGAAATCGAGAAGCCTTTTATAAGGAAACAGATGAAGTTCAGATTTCCTGAGCGTGGTAGAAGTGGGAGAACTGTATTAATGATAAAGAATCTCCAATTTGGGTATGGAGATGAGGTAAACCTTAGTTAGGCCGGATTTACAAATAATGCTTTTTACCAGAAGTGGATCGTGTACACAAGCATCACAAAAAATTATAGATTTGGTGACTTAAGTATTTGTATTGAACATCTCTTTCTTCATGTTCAGATGCTGTTTAACAAGGCAAATCTTTTGGTTGAGAGAGGTGAAAAGAATGCTATCATTGGTCCAAATGGTTGCGGAAAGAGTGCCCTGCTTAAATTAATTATGGTTTGGAGAAGCCCCAGGGAGGTGAAGTTTCACTTGGCGAACATAATGTCTTGCCAAATTATTTCGAGCAGAATCAGGTATGTTTACTTTTCTTAGGTTCACCTCCTGTTTAAAGAAAGAAAGAAAGAAAAAGATGTATGCTTATCATTTTTGTCTGTATCAAACTATTACATATTGCTGAACTGTACTTTATGCTCTTACTGTGACTATACCTAAAACCCTAAGATTCATTAAGACTTATTTAACCGATCGAAGTATATAGTATACTTTTTCACTGTAATTTTTTTTTTGAAAGCTTATTAAGTAAGTACATTACAATTCTCTACCAGGCAGAAGCACTTGATTTGGAGAAAACTGTGCTTGAAACTGTGGAGGAATCTGCGGAAGACTGGAGACTTGATGATATTAAAGGACTCCTTGGTCGTTGTAACTTCAAAGCAGACATGCTCGACGAAAGGTCTCACTTTTGAGTGGTGGGGGAAAGGTATACGGTATTCTATGAGTCTTTGAGATCTTTATTTGCTGACTTCTCCTACGTGTTCTAAGTCTTTATTTCATTTCTTTTTGTTGGATGAAGACTTTTGCTCCTTTTAGTATAAATAAACCTTCAACTGCTCTCGAACTTTAGTCAGCTTATTGTATGCTAAATGTTAATTATGTTGATGTAACACAGATTTCACTTATGTTTATTCTTCTTTTCTTGCTATATGTTATTCTTACCTTTCTGTAAATACTTCTCATGACCGTTAGTTTATTCTAGTGTCCTGTTGTAAAGCAGTACCTCCAGCCTCTCCTCGGTTAATTTCTTTTTTACTTTTTTTTCTGTTTTAAAAAATTGTTGAACCATATCCAGTACTTGGTAAAGAGTAGTTCAAAATGGCGCATCATGAAATTTCCAAGTGATTTCTTCAAAATTCATTCAAGTTGATTCTTAAGAAACAATATATATATATATGGGTAGAGTTACAATGCACATAGGTGTTACTAAGTTAAGTTACACACACCTCTTTTCACCAAATAAAAATTTTGCTGGGAGAGATGCAAACAAAACTTAATGTGAGTGGTCCCCACAAGGTGTTTAAAAAATATTTTTTGTGTGGTGAAAAGAGGTGTGTGTAACTTAACTTAATTACACCTATGTGTATTATAACTCTACTATATATATATATATATATATATATATATATATATATATATATATATATATATATATATATATAAGATAAACTTGGGTACATGCGGAAGGATCCGAGCCCGAATCCTTCCCACTCAAACTCAATCTCACGACATTCAAATACAAGATCCACTTCGTTGAAGTTGATCTACAATGTTTAAAGTAACTAAAAATAAAAAATTAAGTGTTTTTAATTCTTTTTGCCTATTCATTAAGTTGGCGCAAAATGAACGGCCGAAATAGTGAGTTGGCTAGTGTAACGTGTATAATATTTGAAACCTAACAAAAATTGGTGTGTAGAATTTTTTGAATGTTTAGATCATGATCAAATGGTCGGATCGAGAATTTATGTCTAAAATCATAGTTCTAAGTAAAATGCCATTTTTCAGCTGTCCATTTTGCGCCTACTTAATGGATAGGCAAAAAGTATTCAAAACACTTGATTTTTAATTAATTTAAATAATGTAGATTAACTTCAACGGATTGGATCTTGTATTTGAATGTCGTGAGATTGAGTTTGACTGAGAAGGATTTAGGCTTGAATCCTTCCATATGTACCCAAGTCTATCCCCATACATTATATATATATATATATATATATATATATATATATATATATTATAGAGAGAGAGAGAGAGAGAGAGAGAGAGAGACTTGTGTGCTTCCAAAAGGATTTGAGGCCGAATCCTTCTCACTCAAATACCAATATCCGACATCGAATACAAGATGCACTCTGTTGAAGTTGATCTATATTATTTCAACTATCTATAAACTAAAAAACAAGCGTTTTGAATACTTTTGTCCATGCATCAAGTAGGAGAAAAACATACAGCTTAAATAGTGAGTCGGTTAGTTTAACGGTGTAGAACATTTGAAACCTAACAAAAATTAGTTTGTAAGGGTTTTAAATGTTTAGTTCATAATCAAATGGCCGGATTGAGAATTTGTATGTCTAAAGACATAGATCTAACCAACTCACTACTTCGACCGTCCATTTTGTGTCACTTGATGGATGGGCAAAAAGTATTCAAAACACTTGATTTTTGATTATAGATACTTGAAATAATATAGATCAACTTCAACGGAGTGGATCTTGTATTCGAATGTTGGAGGGTTGTATTTGAGTTGGAAGGATTCAGGCTCAAATCCTTTTAGAAGGACATAAGTTTATATATATATATATATATATATATATATATATATATATAATATATTAGAGAGAGAGAGAGGAGAGAGATTGACTAGGATCCTTCGGGAAGGAGGATTCAGACTCGAATCTTTCCTACTCAAATACAAACTTACGACATTTAAAAATAAGATTCACTCTATTGAAGTTGATCTACATTATTTAAAGTGTTTATAAATAAAAAATCATGTATTTTTAATACTTTTTATCCATCCATCAAGTGGCGCAAAATGGACGGCCGAAAGTAGCCATTGCTTAGATCTTCATGTTTAAACATACAAATTCTCGATCCGACCATTTTATCATGATCTAAAAACTTAAAAACCCTCACACACTAATTTTTTGTTAGATTTCAATTATTCTACAGCGTTAAACTAACCAACTTACTATTTAGGTCGTTCGTTTTCTCCTACTTGATACATGGGGCAAAAAGTATTTAAAATACTTGATTTTGATTTATAGCTACTTCAAATAATGTAGATCAACTTCAACGGAGTGGATCTTGTATTATAATGTCGGATGTTGGTATTTGAGTGGGAAGGATTCGACCTCGAATCCTTCCGGAATGACACAAGTCTATCTGTATCTATAAGGATCCGAGGCCGAATCCTTCCACTCAAATACAACCCTCTGACATTCGAATGCCTCCGACATTTGAATGCAAGATCCACTCCGTTGAAGTTAATTTATATTATTTCAAGTATTTATAACCAAAAATCAAGTTTTTTAATACTTTTTGCCCATGCATCAAGTAAGGGAAAAACAAACGGCCTAAATAGTGAGTTAGTTAGTTTAACAATGTAGAATATTTGAAACCTAACAAAAATTGGTTTGTAGGGATTTTTAAATATTTAGATCATAATCAAATGGCCGGATCGAGAATATGTATGTCTAAAGACATAGATCTATCCAGCTCACTACTTCGGCCGTCCGTTTTGCGCCGCTTGATGGATGGGCAAAAAGTATTCAAAACACTTGATTTTAGTTTATATACTTGAAATAATATAAATTAACTTCAACGGAGTGGTCTTGTATTCAATGTCGGATGTTGGTATTTTATTGGGAAGGATTCGAGCTCAAATCCTTTTGGAAGGACACAAGTTTATCTATCTATATATATATATATATATATAGAGATAGACTTGTGTTATTCCAAAAGGATTCGAGGCCGAATCCTTTCCACTCAAATACCAAAATCTGACAGTTGAATACAAGATCCACTCCGTTGAAGTTGATCTATATTATTTCACGTATCTATAAACTAAAAATCAAGTGTTTTGAATACTTTTTGCTCATACATCAAGTAGTAAAAAAAACAGACGGCCTAAATAGTGAGTTGGTTAGTTTAACGGTGTAGAACATTTGAAACCTAACAAAAATTAGTTGTAGGGGTTTTTAAAAGTTTAGATCATAATCAAATGACCAGATTGAGAATTTGTATGTCTAAAGATATAGATCTAAACAACTCATGTGCCTCTTGATGGATGAGCAAAAAGTATTCAAAACACTTGATTTTGGTTTATAGATACTTGAAATAATATAGATCAACTTCAACGGAGTGAATCTTGTATTCAAATTTGGAGGGTTGTATTTGAGTGGGAAGGATTCGGGCTCAATTCTTTTGGAAGGACACAAGTCTATATATATATATATATATTATATATATAATATAAGAGGCTTGTGGAGCATTGGTTAGTTTTTTTTAATAATTTCTTTTTCTAAACACACTCTATAAATGATATTAAAGGGGACTAGTTCTGGAGTTCTTTTGATTTCTTAGACAGTTGATGGAAGATCTTCGAGGAAAAGTTGAAACAAGCATTGTTAGATGATCATCAGTGAGAATCTGGTAGTCTTGGCAGTGTGTGTCTTGATATATTCAAGGGAGTAGTTACAAGTTTGAGAAGTAATGTGATTGGATTGGTTGGTTCTCCCTTTCATACCCTGACGATAGATTGCATGTGATGGCTCCAACGTATATTATTTATGATGCAAAGGGAGAGGAGATTAGGATAAATGACATCAATAGCGATAATGAAGACAACCTTAACAGGATTTAAGTCAATCAGTTGACTGGAGTGCTTATATTTGAAACTCAAGGTTGTCTCAGTGTCCAATTTTTTTCTTGTCAAAGAAACGAAGCATTTATTTCTTTTAGCCATCTCAGTAGTCTCAGATTCCTGTTCAGCTGTATTTAAATCTGTTTGCTGATAGCTTAATGCATATTGTCTATATATGGACACTTTTAAGCTATTTCTTTTGATGTTATGTTATTGTATTGCTGATCTTATTTCCTGGGTATACTACTTGACCGTTGTCTAAGCAAGTTGCATCTTTAGAGCAAATACACATTTTATCTTCAGATTTTGGCAAAATTCTTATAACCCTTTACAATATATAAACCTCTGCTTACTGATTCATATGTGTAAGGATACCTTGAAAGTTCTGGTCACTGTACTTGCTTTTTGCAAGACATGCTCTTTTTCTTGCTATATGTTATTGTTACCCCTGTATATGCTTCTAGCGACCTTTAATTTATTGAGTTCTTGGTAAAAAGTAGTTAACAGAGTGCTTCATGAAATTTCCAAGTGATTTCATTTTCAGAATTCATACCTCTGAAGTTGATTCTTATGGAAAACAAAATATTTTTCGAAGAGTCTTGTGGAGCATTGATTAGGGTTTTATTTCTTTTTCTTAAACATACTCTATAAATGACCAAAATTCACTCAGTAATCTCAGATTCCTAGTCAGGTGTATTTATTTCTGTTTTGCTGATAGCCGCTGCATATTGTCTACCTTTTAAGTTATTTTTTTTGATATTATGTTACTGTATTACTGGTTTATTCCCTAGGGTATTATACTTGAGTGTAGTCAGTGTAGTTTGCAAGTACAAGTAGGTTTTTACCTTCAGGTTTTAGTGAAATTCTTATGATCCTTTCCAAATTATAAACTCTGCTTAATGATTCATATTTAAGGATATCTTGAAAGTTCTGGTCGTTACTTGCATGCAATATCTTACAAGTTGGTCATCTTTTGTATTTGAGATCATAACATGAGTCCTTTGCGGTTCCATTATTGGAGAAATGTTATTTGTTGCTCGAGCTGCATTACAGTTCATTTTTCCCCTTTGTATTTTTTGTTGTTGTGAGATTGGTGCATATATATTAATCAATGTTTTTAACGTTATGAATAAACTTCTGGGTGCAGGCAAGACTTGCTTTTTGCAAGTTCATGGTTAAACCATCTACCTTGTTAGTTTTGGATGAACCAACCAACCATTTGGATATCCCAACCAAAGAGATGTTGGAGGTATGAATCCATCCACCTATCTTGTCAATCAGATTGAATTTACGAATTTAAGCTGAATTTTTGGTCGTGATTAAACAGGAGGCCATAGCAGAGTACAAAGGCACGGTCATCACAGTTTCTCATGATCGATACTTTATAAGACAAATAGTTAACAGAGTTGTGGAAGTGAGTGATAAGAATTTGCAAGACTATTCAGGCGACTACAACGTAAGTTTGTTCCTTCTGTTATGAATTACTTTTGGGTGTTCATATGTAGTTGGTTGGAACCTTTTGGCTCCAGTTCTAATAAGAAAAGGGAAAGGGAATATGATACTTCTCTACAATAATATCAATTTTAATCTTAGATGATAATTTTTGAATTGTTTATTTAAGATCCTTATAAAGTGCTTTGAATCTTTTCTGTTGTGCATGTTGAATGCGTATAAACTCTTTTAAGTAGCACCAGAAACATTGAAGTTTTGCTGACCGCAGCCATTCTATCTAATTAGAAGAAGTATCCTATGGATATGATTGTAGTTAACAATTTCATATTCGTGTTGATTCAAACATTTTGTTAACGATTGGGAAGAATCTTGGTTGTCAAAAAATAAAAACATTATATTCCAATCATACCTGTTTTCTTCAAAAACAACCATAAAGTGCCTGATTTGAAATGTTGTATGGAAGTCTATTTAACTGTGGAGTATTATTATTTTTTTCATTCTTGTTTTTATTTTATTAATTATTAGATTTAATATTTTTGTGAGATGGGTTTTTCCTATGAATTTTCTTTTCACAATAGAAAAATAGAATGAACAAAGATTTTTCTATTGTGAAAATAAAATTCAATTAAAATTGTGATGAAACTCTTTTTTTTCGTTTATCTTATCTGATTTCGCGGATTCAAAATAAATAAAATAAGAAAAAAAAATAGAAAAAGGGGACAATTCTTAGTTTCTTGTATGAGATTCATTTGTTTCTTACTCCATTTCTATGAGTTACAAATTTTGCCTAATTATGATGGAACAATACAAACTCATTTGTTCCCATTGCAGTATTATTTGGAGAAGAACCTTGAAGCAAGAGAAAGAGAATTAGAGCGGGAGGCCGATCTTGAGGAAAAAGCCCCAAAAATAAAAGCCAAATCTAAAATGTCAAAGGTAACTGATGTTCCATGCTCTTACTTAGCTTTTAATCTTAAACACGGCAAGTTATAAGAGTCGACTCAAGCGATTTCTTCTTTATAACCAGGAGGAGAAAGCAGCCAGAAAGAAACAGAAAGTGATGGCTTTTCAGCAAGCAAAGGCGAAATCGAAAGGAATGAAGAATGCGAAACGTTGGAACTGAGACCAGCCAGTATATTATCAAGCAAACATAGGCATTTGTACATAATACAAACATTTTGAAAATGAAAATGTATACCCTTTGTTAGGCGCGAAAGGAGAATCACAGTTCATTCATCTGTTACCCTTTTAGTTCAATTTATCCCATTAAATTTGAACTGTTTGCATAACAAAATTGAATTTCTCACTGAGAATGACAAGTAAGCGGTCAGTAAACAGCATTTTAAGAAAAAAATTGCCCAGAAAATAAAAAGAAGAAGAAGCAGAAGAAAGAAATGGGAAATCCTTGATGTATATCCTAACAAGTCCTAAGCTCGGACTCAAAATTCAGCTTCAAATAGACTCAAAATCATAATTTTGTTTTCTTTTGTTCGTCCAGGCACTGCTTTATGTATTTGATTGTACGATACTTTGTTTTGTTAACTCTCATTAACGAGACGCCAGGGGGTTCCCACCGTTTATGCTCCAAAAAAAGAAACGGTTTTCTGTGGCCGGCTTCGTTCTACTTCAAAAGAAAATTGAAAAGTAATCCAGAAAGCCTAAAGACATGAATCAATAAAAGAGCCAAATGGAGCTAAGGTCATGTATTTTGTTTATGACTGAAATTGAGAGAGATTGGTCTCCAGAGAACTCAGCCACGCAGTTATACATGGAAAATAAAACTTTGATATATGAAAATTATTCTCCCTACATTTATACAATTTAGCCTACAATGTGAGATTTGTGGTTTGATAGGAATAACCGTTGCTTCTTTAGGAAAGACGTATGGATGCACAGGGAAAAAAAAAAAAAATCTTATCTCACATTTTCTCTTCTTTTTCTTGTTGGGCAAGCACTCCCTCGAACCAGATAAATGAAATAATCAGCTTCATTTTGCAAATTTTAACTGATGAGGGGAGTCTTACTAATTTTCAAGCTAAATTAGCATTTAGGACTCAAACTATATGTATAATTAGAGACAACGGCAAAACTTCAAGAACTAAACAGTTGCAAATACACTCGCTAGTAAACTGTGAGGTGCTCGTTTTTTTTTTTTTTGGGGGGGAGATAATCATACAAAACAAAAAGAAAAAACAAAAACAAAATAAGAAAACTACAAACAAGCGATTGACACTTTCAGAGAAGGGGTCGATCTCCATTTCTCCGAGAGCCTCCATGTCATGTTCTGAGAGTTTCACCTTTTATTGAATCCAAATTAGTTAATGAGGTAAGCAAGGAGAAATCAACATCACACTTTTCTTTGGCTAGTGATCTGTTCTCTTGGTTAAGGCTATCCTCAATGCATGAGACTAAACTCAAAAAACCCCCAAAATTTGGGTCTAAAACCCTTCCAATCATGTATTGAAGGTCTAAATTTTGGGAAAACTCATTTGACGGGCCAAATTTGGCCTTTCAAACGAGTTTACGTTTATGCTAAAAGTGGTGCGCACATTTTTTTTTTTTTTTTTTAAGACAATAATATCCGTCGGTTGCATTTCAACGACTAAAAGTGGTGGGCACACTTCTTCAAATAATTCAGGTTAAAAAATTAAATCAAAACCTAAGTCTGATCTGAGAGAAAATACTGTAGCATCAAGATAAACAGTTATATTTTGAAGGGCCAAAATTTGAGATTTGACATCATGGCATTGGGAATGGCCTAAGAATAAAAGGGGAGAGTGGCCCAGGTTTCAAATAGATGCATACAAGAGAGAGATGATTTTCAAATTTAGCTCAGCCAGTAGGCATCAGGGTGATGATGCCTGCAGTTGTTGCATCTACTGAAAGAATTATTCATAAAATGGACCGCGACAAATGGACTGCCGAAGAAAAGATCTTCTCCGATGAACAAGTCTCTTTTTATCTCAGACGCGATGGAAGCAGTAGGTGACACTGAGTAGCCTATTTGTCGACAAGTCTAGTGTATTTGGTATTTGAAGATTTGGAAATCTTCATCGCGGCCAATTACAGAGAATTACGTCAGGAATCATAATGTTTAGTACTGTATTCAGTTCGATTGATTATAATTTCCTCGTTTAGTGATTTGATACACAACTATTTCACATTTTCAGATGAAGAAGTCTCTAAATGAATGAGATATGAAGGAGATAGACATTAACTCACTAATCGCAAAGAGCAGCTCATTATCTGCTTCACCAAAGATTATGAGATTTAATGGAGAAGAATTCGACTTATATTATTTTAGATAGATTCTTGTTTACATAATAAATTCTGATTCTTAATTTTTGTTATGTTTTCCTGGATTAAATATAGAGCAGTTTTGTAACTTGCAGAAAATTCATCATACAATTTTGAGTGTTTCAGAAAGAAAAACCGAAAAGACTTCCTTTAAAGCTTCATAATATGTGAACACACATAAAATCAACAAACGTATCAGAATAATTCCAAATCAAGAGAAACTCTGCATTGAATTATTCAGCTCTATGTTCACATTTAATTAAATGACAGATATCAATCACTGTTTCCCAATTGGATCAATTGACTTGACCCCATAAAAAGAAGAAAATCTTAGAAACCCCTTATAAACTTTACACATTATTAGACAATACAAACCAAAGGATATCGAAGTAAATTTTTTTCCCCCTAAATCTAGCTATATCAATATTAATATTTGCATATTTTCAGAAATCTTGCGAATAAAACTCTATAATCTCCTTCAAATTGAGCTCAAGCAGAGAAGCAGTCGAAGGAGAACAATCGTTGTAGACTAACCAGAGCATATGCTCAAAGAGAATAGCATCAACATCCACAAAAATCACATCTTTTTTGGGGAACTCTTCTTCATTCTTCTTCTCTTTTCTCACAATCTCAAATAGAACCCTGAATGGGTCTTTCTGGAGAACAAAAGGGTCGACGAAGAAGACCCTCTTCTCTTTGCCCACGATCACTCTGACCGTTGATTCGTCTTCTGACGGAGACTCGTAGCCGTCCATTGTGAGAGCTCTGTAGCCATGGCGTGCCACGTGGGATGGCCAGCGGAGGAAGACGCAGCAGCCCATTTGTGCTTGGTGGGAGATCGCCATTGAGAGAGAGAGAGAGAGAGAGAGAGAGAGAGAGATTTATAATGGCTTGGCTCCCGTGAGAGGAAATGGGGAGGAAATGAGCAACGGTCGAGTTTATATTATATTATGTTTTATTTATTGAGAAACAGAAGAAGCTGGGTTTTTTTTTTTTTTTTTTTTGTGTCGGAGTGAGGATGATTGGGACATAATATTTTAATGTTAGAAATGAGTTGTTTTTTATTAGGTGAGAAGAGAGCCGTTGGGCTAATCATGGGAATCTCTCCTCTTTGTTTTTTGGAAAGTGAAGAGGAAGATGGATCCTTTTCGTGTGGACCTAAGCTCATCAAAGGACGACTATTTGCAGATCCTGCCCATCAAATTCTAGCTACTTCTAAAAGTCTCTTTTCTCTTTGTTTTTTTTTGTTTTTTTGTTTTGGCTAAGAAATACAGATTTTAGGTTCTCTCTATATATAGATTCATTTTTCACAATAAATAATAATATTTAACGCAGACAACCAATTGTAAAATTGAAGTACTAATGACGCACGTATCAATGTCTATTTCCCTTCTTGCTACTTATGTGACTTCAATAACTATGCAAAGCGATGTAACTGATTTCATATCTAACTTTATCTTTATTATTATGACATGAATTTTCTGGTTATCAATTTGCACTAATTTTGATTTAGTCTGGTGGAACAAGTGATTTCACATTTTATTTTCCACTGCTACAATATATAGATTAAACGTTACCAGTTTCATGTCGTTTTTCATTAAAAACGACTGGAAAAATATACGATAGCTATTTTGTAAATAAGTTCAATATTCAAAAATTGATGTCGTGTTTTAAGATTTAGTGTCGGTTTAATTAGAACAAACGTTAAAAACAAATTTTAACATTGGATTTTACAAAACCGACTTAAATATCGGGGCCTTTAACGTCGTTTCAATTGGAGCTGACGTTAAAAGGCCAGGATTTAGGGCCTGTTTGTTTCGTTGCAAAACGTCGCAAGTCGTAAGTCGTAAAATGAGAATGGAAAAAGTGAACTGTAGCAGAGAAAATATATTGTGTTTACGATGTTTGGTTGATAAAGTGAAGTGTAAATGGAAAAGTATATTGTGTTTTACGGTGTTTGGTTGATAAAGTGAAAGTGTAAATGGTAAAGTATATTGTGTTTTACGGTGTTTGGTTTAGGGGTGAGCATCGGTCGGTTCGGTTCGGTTTTTGCTAATTTTTGCAAAACCGAACCGAACCGATTAGACTTAGTAACCGAACCGAACCGAATCGACTCAATTCGGTTCGGTTTTTCGGTTTTTTCGGTTAGGTCAATATATTGCCATCATTTCTTACATTTTTAATCACCATTATATTATCATCCTTTAATATTATAATCTCAAATATCCACTACCCAAATTAGAAATAAGAAAAATATTCTAAGCTTAATATGAATTGAAAATTTCATATTCTAAAATTTTTACACCGTATTTGAGCTCTTATATCAAAACTCATATAATTATTACTAACTTTTAATGATAAGAATGAAAAAAAGAAACTATATTAATATAATATTATTCTCAATTGTGATGGTGTACTTAATATTGCTTTCACATATTCATCATAAAAAAGATGGTATTACTAAAACTAATGAGATAAGCTTCCACAATTTTTATTATGAACTATATGATTCACTAATTGAATTTGAGTAGGTTAATATATAGGGTGAGAAATTCGGTTCGGTTCGGTCTATTCGGGTTTGGAACACAAAACCGAAACCCGACCGAATTAGAGCGGTTGGGTTCGGTTCGGGTTCGGGTTTCGGTTTTTGGTCGGTTATTTCGGTTATAACCGAACTCTGCTCACCCCTAGTTTGGTTGGTAATGTAAAAGTGTAAGTGGAAGAGTTGACCACAAAACTAACTGTAGCAGTGATTTAAATATATAAATACTATTAAATTAAATCTACTATTGCAATTAAATTGTATTAATAAATTTGAGATAAAAATTAATAATCTTAATATTTTATTTATAAGAATAATATTAATAAAATATTAGTATAAATAGTAAAATATTACTAAAATATTAACTAAATAAATATATAAAATTTTAAGAAAATCTAAAGAACATTAATAAAATTTTAAGAATACTAATAAGATATAAATATTAAAAATGTTACAACAATAATAAAATATAGTTATAATATTATAATATTAAAAATACTTGAAATTATTATAATATAAATTTTGTTATAATTTATTTTAATATTATAGAAATATAAAATTAATAAAGTAAATATAATTATAATTTAATAATAAATTATCATTATAGTATTATTATACTGAATTATTATTACAATATTAACATAATAAAATATTAATTTAATAATAAAATATTAATATAATAATAAAATATATTATGATATTAATAAAGTAATTTTTTATATTAAAATAAATAATTAAATATATAGTAATTATATATTAAAGTATAATACTGTTATATTAATAATATATTAACTCTAAATAAAATAATAAAAAATGGAATAAGTATTAATAAAATAATAAAATATTAAATTAAAATATTAAATTAAAATAGTAAAATATTAAATATTAAAACAATAAAAAGTTAAAGATTAAAAATATAATAATTAAATAATTAAATAAGAATTTGAACACTATTAAAATATTAAATATTTAATAATATTTAATTATATATTGATTATCAAGTAACTGTTTTGAACTGTAAGTGTACTACAAGTGAGAGTTACATGACCACAAAATTAACTGTAACAATTGTAAGTGGGAAAATATAAGTGTAAAAGTGAGATTTACATGACCACAAATTTAACTGTAGCAACTGCAAGTGGGAAAAGAAGAGTTGTAAAAGTTTTTGCATTTTGCATTTTGCAAACGAAACCAAACAAGTATAAAATGTAAAGTTGTAAAAATTTTTGCATTTTGCAAATATTTTGCAAGTTACCAAACACGCCCTTAATGTCGGTTTAATTATATCCCAATCATGTCAGCGATTCCCGCCTCAGATTAAACAATAAATCTCAACAGTTAATTCACTTTTTACGCGGCAATCCCCGCAATCTTTTTTTATTCATCATTCAAGTCCACCATCAAAACACAACCACCACCAAAATCAAAGCCAAAGCCAAAGCCAATGAGGGCGGATTTTTCATTTTAATTTTGATTTTGATTTTCATCTCCCAATTAAGTTCAAGAAGAAGAAATCAGTCGTTTTCCTTTGCTCGCTTGCTCGCTATGGCAAATGCGGCATTCACGACAGCAACCACTATTGTGGTGGTCAGCAACTTTGTCGATGAAGAAGAGCAGCAGCACATGGGATCATCACCATCGGTTGTGAATCCTCGCGGATTGCCACGGTGAGAGCTTCGACATTGGTGGAGAAAAGCGGAAGTAGTAGCAGTAGCAATGGAGGCAGTGGAAGCAGCAACGACGGCGACGAAGGAGGTGGAGATTTTTTTAAGTTTTTCTCTTCTGAGTTATTTTATCATACAAATATATTTTTCAATGTATTGAAGAATCCACTAACATGGTTGATGTTGTTATTGTGGTTGTTGTCGAGAACGGCCCTGGCGGCGGTGACGAGAACGGCCCCGACGGCGGGGAGGAAAACGATTTTTAAAAAAAAAAAAAAATAGTTTCAACGGAGTTCCTGTGGAACTTCCATTAAATCTTTTAACGGCGATTTTTGGCTTAAAACGACATTATATCCCCATATATGACATCAGTTAAAAATTGACGTCATATATCTGGGACTTTTAACGAGTCCTGAATTGACATCGATTTTTAAAAACTGACGTTGATTATATTTAAAGTAGGTTGTTAACCGACGTAAGTCAGGTGTCTTGTACTAGTGTTCTCACGTATCGAGAGTTTAGATACATGAATTTCTCATATTTAATTGAAACAAAAGGCACATAGATTAAAAGTTTAAAGTCTTTTAACCTTCATCCTAGTTATGGGTCATAATCAGCCTGGTCACAATCATAAAATTAAGGGCGACACTTCCAATAAAAGGCATATAGTCTGTTTGGCGTAGAAAATAGAAATTTAGAAAACTGACAATATCAGAAATCCTCAAGGAAAAATAGGTTGGTCTGACAATGCCAGTTTTCTCTGCGATTTGAGGAGGAAAACTATTAAAGTCCAGAGAAAAAAAATCAACTGAACAGATTATCAGTCAAACAAACAGCAAAACTCAAGAAAAACCCATGAATCCCGCTAAAGTCGGTGGGAAAAAAATCTACTTTTCACTTATTTTTTCCTGACCAAACAACACATGCCCTTATCTGCTTGGCTACTGATGACACAAATATATAAAAGTAGACTCCATTTGAGCGTGTACCACAAACTTTGGCTCTTATACCGCGGAAGTCGGATTCATCTGGTCAACGTGCCGGCGGCCCCTTGCTATCAGCAGCACTGGTATTATACTATTTTTGCAAATTTAAATAAGGCACCATACTTTATTGTTATTATCATAGAACTATTAATTTTAGAACAGCAAATGGGGCATATCTTGAGAGAAAATTGAAGCAGAGAGGACGGGCGAGAGATTTTTTAAGCTCGTTGGTTTAAACGTTCATCAAATTTGTCTTTCTTTGCTTCTCTCCTGTCCTGGATCACAATGTTTGGAGAGTATAAAAAACTGAGAAACAAAAATGGTTGAAAATTTCAAGATGGCGTCAAAGCCGCGTCTCATTTGCGTTGGGTTGGAGCCAGGTTAGGGTTAAATCAGTGTCAATAGGTCGGCAGCATTTGCCCAGTTTGAGACTCCTGTTTTGTCGAGGATCATTGTCACCTTTTTTCTCTGACAATTATTACTTTTTTTTTATTTCTTTTTCTCGCGTGAAAAAAAACTGTAGTTCAGCTTTAAACCTTTTTTTTTTTCCGATAGGAAAGTTCAGTTTTAAACTTTAAGTCAGTCAGGCCATGAAGATATTAGACTTGAATATTTAGGCATGATTAATGTTTAGGTTTGGACTCGAGCAATTGAGCAATATCTTAGAGTCATCGGGAAGAATATTGTCACATAAATATATATAATTTTTTTATGGCACAGTACGTATTTTCTAAAATTAAGAGTAACTATACAAACAAGAGGAAAAGTCTGTAACGATATATTAGTCAAGCTAAATTGCAAGAATATTTGTTATTAATCTAAACTCATATTTTATTTCATTCTTATAACATTATAGAGGGAGATCATAATTCCAGTAATATGACTGTATGGCATTCACTATTTTAGAAAAGCATTCACGTCAACGTCATGTACATAATAAAAGAATCCACGTCATGCACATAATAAAAGAATCCAGACTAAATATGGCACTAGATAATCTTAATATATTTCAATTTTTAACAATTCATTGAAGAGTATGTTTAAAGTGGCACAATATCAGACCCATCAAGTTAACAAATCGAGTCATTAAGAATCGAGCCGAAAGTTATGGCCTAGACCACTAAAACCCAGCCCAGGCCCAACTTTAATTAGTCAGCCTTAGTCGGATTGGTACATGCTTGGACTTTAACAACATCTCGGCCCTGTTCCATGAGTGCAATATTTCAATTTGCTAGAGCACATGTTCATAAATATTGGCATTAGGCCCAGGAGAGGGTTCGCCATGACATTGTAAACAAAATGTAGTGGTCAAATTTTGACCCGCATCAAGACGATGACATGTGCCAAATCACCAAGGAGTTTTCCCAAGACATCTAGAACTCTCAGAGTTCATTTCGAAGCCTCCGCCACTTCCAGTCTTTGGAGCTGTCCTCCATCACGAAGACATTTCTGACACAAAAACGCATACCACCACTCCAAAGTCTTTATCGCTCCAAAGTTCTCACCTCCTCAGGGTGTTCTCCACTCCGACATCCTCTCCATTATGAAGGCTTCATTTCCGAATCTGAAGCACCAACAACATAACATCCTTGATCTTTTCCTTCCCTACGTTCATAACGTGTAACGCCCTTATTAGCACGGCCCCTATCAGCACGGGCAGTTATGGACAGCGACAGATATTCCTACATGCAATCCCAATCAATCGGCACTGGTAATCACGTTGTTACAACAAATCCAGCACATGCAGACCAGGCAGTTACAATAATCCACTAATTTCACCTCCACGCCAGCATTCATGTCAGGTATATCCTATTCTTCTTCTCCAGGGAGAAAGGGGTCATATTCCTGATTCTCAGAGCATGCACACACCCCTTTACACTAGCAGTTTTCCGTGCAAGTCCATCCCACTACACTAGCAGTTTCTCTGTGCTAGTTCATCAAAACACACCAGCAATTTTCCTCCGCTTGGTCCACCGACATTTCCTTTCTGACTATTAAATCTCACGTCGGAAGGTGTTAGGTCAGCATCACACCGATGCTTCTAACCTGAAAGATATCTCTCTTTTATGTGCTCTGACGTCGAAAATATCTAGTCGCTTATGACGGATATCCATCCACCGCATGCCAGTGAGATTTTTCCCAACACACAAACCCCAAGTGTATATGCGACCTGAAAGGCTGAACCCCAGGCTAAAAAGTTTTCGTATCACCCTTCTCCAAAACAGTTAAAATTTCAGTCTCCGGTTGGTTACCAAAAACTTCTCAGAGAGATGAGGTCCCCCTCCAAAACATTGCTAGCTAGGAATGCTGATTATTATTTACTAATATGACTTTAATAAGGGGTTTAATAATAGCAATCAAATAAGGAAAATAAAAACTAAAAACTTATTTAACCAAATCACCACCTGATACGTGTCTGAAACCGACTACTAGGGCAATCTGACACGTGCGACGACACGCGTACCCCCGCCATAGAAAACCGCCTCCCCAGTAGCCACAGTTGCTGTAACAAACGGTGGAAATCTCCCCCTCAACTCCTACCTTCAAACTCAACAGCTCAACCTAGGAGGAGATCCCCATGGTGACATTAACCACAGCAGAAGGCACCTCCGCTCGCTTCCCTCTCTCATCCTCATCCTCATCCTCTCTCCTCTCATCCTGACACCAGTTGGGGCCCAAAAGGACAAGCCACGGCCGAGCCTAGTCGAGAGAGCCATCGGCATCACCGGCCTCAACAGCCGCTGGGATGCCGCCCGCGCGTGGGTCAAGCTGGCCTGGTTGAATCTCCGACCACCAGATGCAAGGTAACTCGTTGAATTTGAAATGATGCCGTTCTTGCTGTTCAATTTCTGTTTACTTTGTGATCAATCTTGTCATCGGTTGTCTATTGTTTGTTGTGTTAAAGGTTTGGTCATGGCTCGGACAGTGCGAACGTGGTGAAGGAGGCGGCAACGAGGAGCTTCGAGACGAGCAAGGAGACGGTGGAGCAGGCGGCCAAGGCAGCAGGGGCGGCCGTGGGGAAGACCGCGGAAACGCTCAAGAGGACAATGTCGAAAGACGGGGACGCAGATGCCGAGCTTTGAATCAACCGTTTAGATGTAAATATAAACCAGTCAATGGTCTCGTGTTGTGGATTGCTGTTGATGACTCTGCTCCTAAACTTTCCTTTCTTTCTTGTTAAATTTGTCCACTGAGAAATTTAAGTTTTCTGTTTTCTATTGGCTCTTTTCTGAGAAATTTGATTTTGGATGGCATGTTTAGAATCTACTTATAATGCCTTGTGTAGATCATTAAATCTTGTGCATTATGCGAAATGTTCCATAGAGATGCAAGACGAACAATTGATAAGAAGCATAATTCCTATCAATAAGTTAAAAAGAGGGAAATGCCCAAGTAATGCGCTGTAAAATGCTAATTGCTATGCTTACATTTCCCCCCCATGAGCCAAATATACTTTGCACTGAAACACCTAAACCATCGCTGTGAGCTGTATACCATCAAGTCTCCCCATATCAACAACGAGGTCTGCTATGTGCTGTGTGATCCTGTACACTAGACAAAGGGAGGGTGACAACTGATGAACTGAGAGCACTAGTTACCAAACTGAGCATCTCTGCATGGATGATGTACTAAAAGAGAGGGAATGAGATCTCACTGAGGGCAGAGCTGTTCGAAGACGGGCAGCC
This sequence comes from Agave tequilana, assembly GCA_038442645.1. Taxonomy (NCBI): domain Eukaryota; kingdom Viridiplantae; phylum Streptophyta; class Magnoliopsida; order Asparagales; family Asparagaceae; genus Agave; species Agave tequilana. The sequence goes on from JAVJIF010009565.1 coordinate 56,437, forward strand.
TGCGTGGGAGCTAGGCCCATAGAGCACCTGTGATAAAAGTGCTTCTTCTTCTTCGGTCGGTGGCCAAGTGAAGGTAGACGACGAGGGCTTTGATGATGCAGGGCTGGAGACTGGGACAACCTCAGCGAGCTTGGCTGTGGTCTTCCCCTTGAAATCAGAATCAGACGTATTAGGTCCTGGGAGTGAGACGTACCGATGCAACTCGCTACCGATTGTGCCCCATCCTGCACTCGACACTGATTTAGTGCCAAAGGCTCCCCTCACCTGTTAAAGAGGATTAGGTAAATTGTAAGCTGGGAGCAAAAATCAGCACATTTCATGAAGAACTCTACAATCTATAAATCTAACTGTATATATGCTGTACGTTTTCGTCAATTTAAACTTTTTTTAGCGAATATAACACGAAACAGGACTCTATAGTTCTCATTATTTGGGCTGATGAAATTGGATTTAACCCAGCTCAACAACTCACCAGTACAACGAAATAGACCAAGCCGTTATTGGGCGAAAGAGATTTCAAAATGATGGCAAAAACAAACAGTTCTATTTCAAAATTTTACCTCATTTTTCAGCTTCCAAGAACGAGGGCCCCGAAGATCACAGCGGAGCTCCTCTTTCCCGTGTGCAAACTGCAATTTCCATCGACACTGCATCAGTATTGTGATTTTTTTTTTTTTTTTTTTTTTTTTGAGAAACAGTTTTGTGATTTTAATCGACTGTATAGATTCTTACAGTACACGTGTCGCCTTGCGAGCAAGCTAATATTACCTGACAATTGGAGCCATAGAGACAGACCCTGAGCTCCTCCCACGATCGGCACAGCTCCGTCTTGTAAAACGCACCGCTGCCTGAACTATTCGGGGGCGAACTGGACGAATTATTCCTCTTACTATTCGACCGGGAATCGCTCACCAGAACCCCATCAATCACCAGCACGTCCTCCTCCAGATCCACCATCTTCACCGGCGTCTTGTACACCGCCGTATCATCTGCAGGAGGCGGAGGGCCGCCATCGATTGATCGGAGGCGGTGGAGGAGGGCGAGGAGGAAGAGAAGCGGAGAAGGCGGGAGCGGGTGAGGCGGAGAAGGCTGGGGTCCACGTCGGACGTGGGGAAGAGGCGCAGGCGTCGAAGGCGGGGTTGAGGAAGGCGGTGGGGGGCGTCGGCGAGGTGATGAGGCGGCGGGCGAGGGTTAGCGGGTCTGGCCATGATCCGGACCCGGATCCGCTGCTGGCGAGGGTCTGGTTGGTTTTCCTGGTGCGGCTGCTGCCGCCTTCGGTTCCGTAGTAGCAGTCCATTGGATTATATCCTTCTCTGCGGGACATCATAACAGTTGAGTTTAATTGACGACCATACCGTCAAAATATCTCTTATTCTGGAACAATGAGATTTGAAATTCTAAAAGCTAAAGAATAAAGCGGGACACTGAATTTTCGAATTAAGACAACAACCAGATCAGGTTTTTGAATTTCAAATCGAATTAGAATTTAGTACAGGACGTGGATTCAAATTTACGAAAAGTATTATAAAGAGATAATTTTCTTCGCTTAAAAAAAAAATTAAGATACAATCTCTTAAAACAGCATCTGAAAAAATATACCGAAAATTAGGGGGGGAAATTCATAGAGACAGCACAAAAATGATCTAAAATTTAAATGAAATGAGATAGTTAAAGAAAACTCTCATATTTCAGCAGTTTTCTAGGATCTAGAAGTAGATCCATACTTCCACACTGTAGGTTTATTAAAATAAAGTAAATACATAATCTTCCACAATGGGAATCGTACTTTATTAGAGTTCTAATTGATGATCAGAGCTAAAAATAGAAGAAAATTCACAGAAAAAAAACATATAACTGCTAAATATCAGAAAATGCGAGAAAAGATTATCGATCTACTTTATTTGTGTACGAACCTTCGAACTAGAAACAAGCCTGACGTTTCTTGCCCAAATCCTTCATTTATACCTTCGGATCGCTAAATAAAAACTCACTTAACGAAACAGAGTAAAGATCGACCATGAATGAGCTAATAAAGCGAAATTAAGAAAATCTCTCGATGAAGTTGGAAATCAGACCTAATTTGAACAGAAATTGCTTCGAAAATGAAAGGAAATTAGTGGCGCAGCCCTCGAATTTCACGAATTCGTCAATTCTTCGATTGTTGAATCGCTTCGTACAAAGTTCCGACGCAGATATTTTCTCGCTCCCCCCCTCTCTCTCACTCTCTCTCTCTCAGGACGATACTGAATTTGAGATCTAGCTTGCGCGCCAAAATGTACGAGGTGACAAAGGTAGTACATATAGGAGAAGGATGCAGCTCCGCTGGAGAACACGTGGCAATCTATCGAATTATGGATTCCGGCAGTGACTGACTCAGTGAATCTGTTAAATAACGGAAATTAATTAACATTGTCACTACCAAGCCGGTATGCTACGGAGTGCCTGCTTGGTTTGTACAATTCTCATTTAATGGAAGAGGGAGGATAAAGTATAAGTGAGAAATGATTATGAGAAATATAAAAATGTAGTGAAAAATTGAGATTTGTATAATTTTTATTTTCGGTGTTTGGTTATAATATAAAGTGTAAGTAGAAAGGTGTTTGGTTAGTAACGTGGAAGTGAAATTGTTAAAGTTGAACATAAAATAATATTAAATAAATAACAATTCTGAAATAATATTTTTGGACTGTAATTGGACTGCATGTGAATTTATATGACATCAAAATTTAATGTATTAAGTTACAACTTATTACAAGTGAGATTTACATGAACACAAAATTAACTGTAGCACCTTGGAAGTGAGAAAATGATAGTGTAAAAGGAATACATAAAAGGGTAAAGAGAAATGGAATAGGGGTTTTCCATTTCTCATTTCCGGTTCAAAACTGTTGGCCCAAAGGCCTTCCACCCTAGTTTTGATGATGATTAATTCATGTAGTTATATTTACTAATTATCTTGTAATTTTAGTTACAGATCATTGATCAAGATATTAGTTGGTGATTGCTTCAAAAAGATGAGTTTAGAAGCCTTCACATGGTGATTCCCGTGCCCGAGCATCAAGATCATACCTTTGCACTCGGTGGATCACGTTTGGGATCGAGTCTACTTGAAGATGGAGATCGTCAAGAAGACTTAGGTATCCTAATTTTAGTTTAATGTGTTTAGATCCATTTGTAAAGATAAGTATAGTTGATATGCTCAAGTGCATAACACACACAAGTTTTATGTTTGGATATTAGTTTTTCGGTTTTTAGTTTAACCGATATGTGTTTTCATGAATAGTTGATCAAAACAAGTTTAATTGATATATGTATAGTTTTTTCATTCTATACATGCATGACTTATACAAACTTATTTTTGACTATCCTATTCATGTATAGAAAAATCCAAGTTTGATAAAAATACAAGTTTTGGTTTTTGATAAAAATGATAAGACACAAAAATAGTTCATATTGATTGATATTTGAGATAAAATTTTTATCACATGTTTACATATCAATGCAAAATGATAAAATTATTTTTGGGTATTTTTACAAGACTTAAAAAGATTTTCTAAAATATTTTAATTTATGTTTTTCTGCCCTGAACTGTGACTGACAGGCCAGGTCGGTCGACCGCATGGGTCGACCGCACCAAGGGCCGGTCGACCCGTGAGGTCGACCGACGTGCACAGAGCCGTGCACGTCTGGCAGACACAAGGGCGGTCGACCCGGACGGTCGACCGTAACTGAGAGCAGTGCTCTCTGTTTATTTGGGTCGACCGGGCGGTCGACCGGGTTTGCCCAATGGTCATATTCCAGACCGTTGGCGGTCGGCCGGGCCGGCCGACCGGTAGCCTGTCAGGCTGCCAGGTCAGCGTAACGGCTAGTTTTCTGATGGGGCTATAAATACCCCATCTCTTCATGGTTTTATCTAAGATTTTCAAGAGCAAAAATTCCTACTTTTCTGAAGTGTTTTTACAAGTTTTCAAAAGAGTTTTAAGTACCAAAAGATCCATCTTATTTGTTTTAAGTGTTTTGTTATTTTCAAAGAAAATAGGTTTTTGGGAAATTGGTTTATTGTTCTTCATTTCAATATCTATTTGGTATTTTCCCAAGAGTTTTTCTTTGATCAAAACACTTGTTTTCCACACTTGAGCTATATCTTCTATTCTAATCTATTTAGGATCTTTTGTTTGTGGAAAAGAGATTGTTTGAGGTTGATTGAGCCTCCAAGTTGTACACCCTTGTATTTGTTGTATCCCTCTTTGGTAGAGGTTGATCGGGTGATTGGTTTGCTCCCTCTTTGATAGAGGTGGAGATTGGTGTTTGCTCCCTCTAGTGAGAGGTGGAGTTAGTGTTTGTAACCCTCTTCGGTAGAGGTGTCGGTTGTTGTTTGGCTACGGGCCTACCCCTCTTGTGTGAGGTGGTGTTTGTATTGAGAGAGGAGTTTGGTACTCTTTGTGTCGTAACAAATCCTCTTCGGTAGAGGTTCCCTCGGTGGGAGATAGTGGATTGGAAATCCTACACGGTGGTGTAGGCGGGGATGTAGAGTTAGGGGCTCGAATCTCGAAACATATCTTTGTGTTTGCGTTTGATCCATTGTCTCTCTAACTCTCTCTCTCATTTATTTATGCAAAGCATCATACTTCATTTATATCATTCATATTGCTTGTGTTGCCTTGCATTATTTCATATTGCTTATCATCCTTATATGCTTGGTTGTTTGAGTGTGCCTCACTTATACTTAACCACAAGAGCTTCACATAGCACCTCAACCCATTCAAGGAGAATCAAGAGGAGTTAGTCCAGAGCTCTTCACGGGGAATTCGGCTACACTTGTGTGTTGTATTAAGTGTGTTGCAATAATTTGCATTAGCTTTTGCATTTAGCGCATTTTGTTTCTAGATTAGCAAGTACACCTATTCACCCCCCCTCTAGGTGTTTTTCAATTGGTATTAGAGCCAAGTGCTCTGATTTTGGGTCTAACAACCTAGAGTTAAAGATCCTCATTTTAGGCTAATCTTGTTTGCATTTGTTTGTTTGCACACATTTAGTTTGCCCTCATGGATAGCCCTCCTATGTTTGACATTTCTAGACTTGAGAATTGGAAGGTTATGATGAGTAGCTATTTGAAGGCCCTTGGATTGCATGTTTTCCTTGCCGCTACCAAGAGATGTTATCTTGGTGACCGCAATCATATAGGGGCCAATGCACAAGCCCTTGAGGCCATTAGAAGCACATTATCTAAAGATTATCTCTTGAGTGTTTCTAACCTTGATTCCGCTTTTGCAGTGTGGAACAAGTTGACAACAACCACCACCTCCAAGCTTCAAGTGCAAATCCAAGAGGAGGAGTCTAGTGGAGAATCCGAGTCACAATACTTGATGGTCCAAGGGAATGACTCCTTTGAGGTACTTTCAGAATCTCAACTAGATAATGATGATTGTGCTAGTTCTTCAAATAATTTTGTTGATTCCCATGCTTTAAATGAAGAACTATCTATAGTTTGTGAAAAATTAATTGAAAAATATAATGTTTTGAAAAAGAAAAGTCTAGGAATTGAAAAAGAAAATAAAAATTGATTGCTAGACTTGATATTATTTTGCAAGAGAAAGAGGAGATTGCTCATGAGAGGGATTCATTAAAGTCTCAACTTGATCTTGCACTAAAAGAAAATAAAGTTTTAAAATCTAAAAATGATTGTGAAACTGTTGTGAAAAATAATGACGTTTTGTCTTCAAAAATGATTTTGTTTTAAAAGAGAATGTTGCTTTGAAAGACAAAATTATTTCTATTTCAAATGATTTAAATGTTTGTTTAAAGAAAAATGATGTTTGCAAAATAAGATAGATACTCATGTTTGCCATGCTAGTGTAGCTTCCTCATCTAGTCTACCTATTGCATATACCTCTTCTTCTAGAATTAATGATGATATTTGTTTGCTTAAGAAGAGTGTAGATTGTTTGGGCTCCACTTTGAGCCAATGTGTTGTGGGACATACACGATTGGAATCTTTGTTTCGAAAGAAACAAGTTCCACCTATGCATGCACACCCATCGCGGCATACACATGCTCCTCACGGACATCATCACACAATGTATGCTCATGTGTACACTTGTACACATTGTGGACGTAAGGGTCACCTAGCTAAATTTTGCTATGATCGTATACATGTTTCAAATTTAGCAAATAAATTTGTTTGGGATAGAGAAGGTACTAACCCCCATGGACCCAATAAGATATGGGTACTAAAGACCACCCCTAGAGTTTTTGATGTAGGTGTGGGCTCTCGCATGACGTGAGAGTATAGGTACCTTGGAGTGGATGCGTTCCAAGCTTAAAGGAAATCATTTGGATGCATCACTTTCAAGGGATGTTTGGTGGAGATAACCACCTTGGTTTGGAGTACTAGAGAGTTGCCTTCTAAGTTTTGATAACGATTCCTAACTCCTATTTATTGTTTTCATGCTTTTAATATTCATTGTTTATAGCATGTTTCATTGTTTAGTGATTAGTATGAAAATGCCATGTTAATTAGATTCTTGACATACATGTATAGTATTTGAGACACCCATGTTTAATATGGATTATTATTTTGTGTTCTCGTATTTGATTAGCTGTCATGTACATCATAAATCTAATAACATGTGGATATTCATAATAATCATGTTTATGTTTATCATGTTGATTTATATCTTGGTTTTATGCTTCATGTGTTGATTACATGTTTAAATGTTAGTTTTCATTAAGAATAGGATTTATACTTGTGCATATAATGGGCCACAAATAAATCTATATATGTTTGGGCTTGATTGCTTATTTGAACCCATTAGATGTGCTAGTATAGTCTAGTTTTGATGATTTGTGCATTTTAAACTTGTATTCCTATTCTTGAGTTTGTTTTATGTGTATGAGTTTTTCATTTCATGTATATGTTTATTTTGTCAAACTTTAAAATATACATGTATACCCCTTGAATCATGTGCTTTTCATGCAAATCCTTATTATGGACTAAAATTGTGTTTAGGGATATGTATGTATACTTCATGTTTGACAAAACATACATATGTCTTGATATGAAAATTTGTTTTAATGAAAATTTAGCTTTTTATGTTCTCATGTGTTTTTGTTTAACTTCATGTATATGTCCATTTTATCCAAATTATTGTTATACATATACATCCTTTTGAGCCACGTGCCTTAATGCATATATTTTGTGGACTCGTTGTGTTTTGGATATGTATGTATGCTTTAGTTTGTATAAGACATACATATACCTTGAAGATTAAATAATTTTGATGATCTTCATTGTTTCAAGGAATTTTAAGCTTAATTGGAAATTTCATAATGCCATGTTTCACATTACTTGTACACTCACCATTTCTTAAAAATATTTCTCATGAGTATGTTTTCATGAGCATGTATGGACTTTATTGAATATTGAGTGTTTTTAAGTGCTATGTGATTTACATGTGTTTTATGAAAATTATTTTTAGTTTATTCCTTACTTGAAGGATTTTGTACTAGTTAACAAATTTTTTTTCCATAACTAGTTCGTATTCTTCACTTTGATAGAGTTTTTCAAACGCACTCTATTTTCAAACCTATTTTTAAAAAACCCCTACCTTTGATGGAGGTTGGATGGGAGATCATGTTCATGAATGCTTTAAAATGAAAATCATTTAAAACTTGAACCATGATTGGGAGGTATAGTTATATGAGATATACACTTGATCTTATTGTTATTTCAATTGGTATCATTGAATTCTTTCAATTGGTATCAATCTTGACATTTCTTGTATAACTCATATATGTTTATATGTATGTATGCTTTCATTTTAAAGAATATCAATTTCAATTGGTATCTATTTTTCATACATATATATATTTGTGTTTATGCTAAGCTTGAGTTTCAATTTTGTTTCAATTGATTACTTTTAAATTGGTATCAAGCCTACGCATTGTTTTAGTTTGTATTTCATAAAGGGGGAGAAAATTTGATTTTGTCTTTCAATTGGTATTTGTACTCCCATACTTTATGATTGAAAATTTAAATTTGGTATCATATGTTCAAAATGAAAAACATTTACAATTGGTATCAAAATATTTGTGTTTAGACATTCAAAATTTATTATGTTTAATTTAAATTGGTATCAAGATTTTCATGTGTTTTGCTTAAAATTGGTATCAATATTTTTTTTATTTGTTTCCTTTCAATTGGTATCAAGATGCTATTCATTGACATATTTTCAATTGATACCTTAATTGATTGTCACCCCTAATTGGTTTTGTTTTTTTGTTTTAGACAAAAGGGGGGAGAAAAATTTATTGATTTAGTTTTGCTTTTACCCTTTGATGATTGTTTCTTTGTATTAAAAAGGGTGAGATGATTTTGTTTTATTTTGATTGTTTACCCCTTTGTTGATGATTGACAAAAAAAGGGAGAAAGATTTTGAGTTTGATTGGTTTATATATGCATGTTTATGTTTTGCATATATTAAGTTTAATTTAGTTTAATTTTAATTGGTATCTAGAGCATGTTTTGTTTTTAAACATTTCATTGGTATCTAGAACCTTTTATTGTTTATGCATATACATGTGCATTTATGTTTTAAGAGCCGTCATTGCAAATTCATTATGTTTATTTGTTTATGCATGAGTTAAGGGGGAGCTTCTTTGAAGCTTAACTTTAATCCATGCATATATAACTCCATGAATTTTGTCATCATCAAAAAGGGGGAGATTGTTGGCCCAAAGGCCTTCCACCCTAGTTTTGATGATGATTAACTCATGTAGTTATGTTTACTAATTCTCTTGTGATTTTAGTTACAGATCATTGATCAAGATATTAGTTGGGGATTGCTTCAAAAAGATGAGTTTAGAAGCCTTCACATGGTGATTCCCGTGCCCGAGCATCAAGATCATACCTTTGCACTCGGTGGATCACGTTTGGGATCGAGTCTACTTGAAGATGGAGATCGTCAAGAAGACTTAGGTATCCTAATTTTAGTTTAATGTGTTTAGATCTATTTGTAAAGATAAGTATAGTTGATATGCTCAAGTGCACAACACACACAAGTTTTATGTTTGGATATTGGTTTTTTCGGTTTTTAGTTTAACTGATATGTGTTTTCATGAATAGTTGATCAAAACAAGTTTAATTGATATATGTATAGTTGTTTCATTCTATACATGCATGACTTATACAAACTTATTTTTGACTATCCTATTCATGTATAGAAAAATCCAAGTTTGATAAAAATACAAGTTTTGATTTTTGGTAAAAATGATAAGACACAAAAATAGTTCATATTGATTGATATTTGAGCTAAAATTTTTATCACATGTTTACATATCAATGCAAAATGATAAAACTATTTTTGGGTATTTTTACAAGACTTAAAAAGATTTTCTAAAATATTTTAACTTATGTTTTTCTGCCCTGAACTGTGACTGACATGTCAGGTCGGTCGACCGCATGGGTCGACTGCACCAAGGGCCGGTCGACCCGTGAGGTCGACCGACGTGCACAGAGCCGTGCACGTCTGGCAGACACAAGGGCGGTCGACCCGGACGGTCGACCGTAACTGAGAACAGTGCTCTCTATTTATTTGGGTCGACCGGGCGGTCGACCGGGTTTGCCCAACGGTCATATTTCAGACCGTTTGCGGTCGGCCGGGCCGGCCGACCGGTAGCCTGTCAGGCTGCCAGGTCAGCCTAACGGCTAGTTTTCTGATGGGGCTATAAATATCCCATCTCTTCATGGTTTTATCTAAGATTTTCAAGAGCAAAAATTCCTACTTTTCTGAAGTGTTTTTACAAGTTTTCAAATGAGTTTTAAGTACCAAAAGATCCATCTTATTTGTTTTAAGTGTTTTGTTATTTTCAAAGAAAATAGGTTTTTGGGAAATTGGTTTATTGTTCTTCATTTCAATATCTATTTGGTATTTTCCCAAGAGTTTTTCTTTGATCAAAACACTTATTTTCCACACTTGAACTATATCTTCTATCCTAATCTATTTAGGATCTTTTGTTTGTGGAAAAGAGATTGTTTGAAGTTGATTGAGCCTCCAAGTTGTACACCTTTGTATTTGTTGTATCCCTCTTTGGTAGAGGTTGATCGGGTGATTGGTTTGCTCCCTCTTTGGTAGAGGTGGAGATTGGTGTTTGCTCCCTCTAGTGAGAGGTGGAGTTGGTGTTTGTAACCCTCTTCGGTAGAGGTGTCAGTTGTTGTTTGGCTACGGGCCTACCCCTCTTGTGTGAGGTGGTGTTTGTATTGAGAGAGGAGTTTGGTACTCCTTGTGTTGTAACAAATCCTCTTCGGTAGAGGTTCCCTCGGTGGGAGATAGTGGATTGGAAATCCTACACGGTGGTGTAGGCGGGGATGTAGAGCTAGGGGCTCGAACCTCGAAACATATCTTTGTGTTTGCGTTTGATCCATTGTCTCTCTAACTCTCTCTCTAATTTATTTGTGCAAAGCATCATACTTCATTTATATCATTCATATTGCTTGTGCTGCCTTGCATTATTTCATATTGCTTGTCATCCTTATATGCTTGGTTGTTTGAGTGTGCCTCACTTATACTTAACCACAAGAGTTTCACATAGCACCTCAACCCATTCAAGGGGAATCAAGAGGAGTTAGTCCAGAGCCCTTCACGGGGAATTCGGCTACACTTGTGTGTTGTATTAAGTGTGTTGCAATAATTTGCATTAGCTTCCGCATTTAGCGCATTTTGTTTCTAGATTAGCAAGTACACCTATTCACCCCCCTCTAGGTGTTTTTTCAAAAACAAACAAGGGTGTGGTGTAACCTCCGATACTAGATGTACATGTCACAGTATCAGTACTCGATACGGTGTATGTATTTGATTTTACCTTCCTGGTAGTCAGACTGAACAGATTTGAGCTCCAAATATTATTTTCTAATATTTTAAAATTTTTCTGATTTTTTTGAATTATTTTAAAAAAATCTCCGAATCTGATGTTGACCGATACTGATAATCGACTCCATGATTTTTAATTTACAATCAGAGTTGAATTTCAAGACTCTGCTTTTAAATTATTTTTCAAGATCATATTTCTATTTTATCATATTTTTAGAGTTTTTTTTGAAAATATGGTCAAATCGATATCGATCAATCTCACCTACCGTTTTCGAGATTTTTAACTTGCAAATCAGACTGAATTCCTTAAATCTCATTTCACATTGTTTCTTAGTGTAATATTCTCTATTTTACAGAATTTTTGAGATCCGTTATGAAATAGTCAATTTTTAACCCAATTAAATAATATTATAAAATTCTTATTCTATTTCTGTAACCCCTGATCCCCGGTGTACGTATAACAGTATCGGTACGCGATACGACGTACAAAATTGATTTGACCTCTGTGGTAGTCTGATTGAGTTGCTTTCAGTTTCAAAAATCATTTTCTAATATTTGAGATTTTTCAGGATTTTCTAGAAATTTTCTGGATTATTTTGGAAAATCTCCGTAGTCGGTGTCGACCGATACCGATTACCGGCCTTCCGATTTTTATTTCACAAACGGAGTAGAATTTTTAGAATCGGCTTTCACCATATGTCTTAGAATCTCATGAGCTACATTTGGGTATTTTTGGGAATTTTTCTGAATTTATCGAAAATCCGGCCAAACCGGTGTCGCCCGTATCGGCGAGACACTCCGAGATTTTTAATTTGCAAATCAGATCGAGTTTCTGCAAACTGTCTTCATATTAAGTCTCAGGATAATATTTCCTATTTTCTGTAATTTTTGGGCACCGTTCGGAGCTGGTCGAATAGCAGGCCAATATTATAATATTAAAATATTAATTTTTAATCTTTTACTTTCCTTTCTTTTCCTTTCTCTTCTTCTCTTCTCTGGCGGTTTCCAGCGCCTTCCTCCCACCGCCTTTCCCTTCTCTCTCTCTATTTATCTCTCTCTAATTAGAGAGACTAATCCATCTCTCTCTCTCTCACATTTTCTCTCTCCACTTCCCTCCCAAAACCCTCTCTCTCTCTCCCTCTAACCTCTCCCTATCTCTTCCCCTCTCTCTGTACAGACCCACCCGCAAAAAGGGAGGGGGCCTGACCGCCGCTCGCCGGCCGCCGCGCCCAAGCCACGGCCGCGCCGGCGCCGCCACCTCCTCTCTTTCTTCTTCTCCTCCTCCTCCTCCTTCTTCCCTTCTTTTCTTTTCTTTTTCCTGTAAACTCCTCCCCCTTCACTCACTCTCTCTCTATCTCTCCTTCTCTCCCCCCTTTCTCTCACCACCGCCCGGAGGCCGCGACCGCCGCCGGCGGCCAGCCCAGCTGGCCAGCTGGCTATTGTGGGCGGCAGCAGCAAGCTGCTGCTGCCCCCTTTGTGTTATTTGGGTTTGGGTAAATCCCAAACCCATTAACCCAATAAGGGTTAATTATTAACCCAACAAACCCGTTACCCATTAACCCATTTCATTAAGTTGTGGGTTTGGGTCATGGATCCAAACCCGACCCATTAACAGCCCAAACCCGCATCCAAACTCAATAAAGGTAAATTTTCAGAAAACCCCTACTAATATTTCTTATTTGCATTTAAATCTTTTTATTACATAATTAATCCTATTTGTTATGATTTAGTATTCGGGCGATATCGGGAGCATCCGGACTCCGATTGGGACGATTCTGGATCCGTTGCGATCATGGGAAAGAGAGCTACCTTTCCGTGGATAGTTTGTGAGTGTTTTTATTTTATAAATTATCTTTTTAGTCTATTAATTGAACTTGGTTGCTTTATTAATTACCGGTACATCCTAATTGGTTTACTATATGAAAACATTGTAATAAACACTGTACTTAAATATGTCGGATACCTAATAGACGTAGAGTGTGACACTGGATACCTATTAGTTCATGTTCATGGACCACTGACATCCGGCCCACTATGTCACCATATGTTTGGACACTATCATATCATGTATCGTATCACAGTAACGTTACCTGCATACGGTTCCACAGATACGCTATGACACGACACTGTCACTAGACATGCATGCTAGATACTGTTACTATAATTCACAGGACACCGCATGTCATATTATTGCTATCATCCTTACACTGATACGATAGTTCACTGTACATGATATTAGACACTGCCCATAGGTATTACTTATACATGTTGCACCGATACTATAACACGTCACATCAGTTACTCATCTGCACTACTTCACAGGCTACCGTCATCACATATATTGCGATCATCATTATATAGATTCTCGGCATATCACTGTTACACATGCATACATGATTTAATTATTCTTGTCATAGGATCACCGTGCATATTACATGTATTATTGTTTCATATTACCGTATTCATGTTACATGATTATTTCCTGTTACTGATACGGATTTCCCGTTACTGGACATGAGAGCTGTTGATATGCGATATGTGGACTTCCACATCTATTGATCCCGTTATATTATTCCCGTTATATTGTTCCCGATTCCCGTTATATTGTTCTATGCTATCAAACAGAGCTCTGGTCCAGTTATCATGTTACCCGTACATGTACAGTAGTTGTTCTTGTCACATTGTAGACTGGACATATCAGATAATAATGATCACTTGGGTATGGGGGAGACTTGACGGTTGATTAGATCTTATCGGGTGATGTACTGGATCCATATTGTTAGTCCCACTGCAGGGGACGGTAGTGCTACCTACCACTAGCTCCATGAGCTCCCGTTACTTGATTCGTGCTCCCCTCTTAGCGGAGGGCCCTGGTCTCAGCAGCCAGGGGTCCGTTTAAGGCCGTGATCCCGGGTATGCACGGGATACATCACCCGATAAGAACTCCTCGACCATGGGTTTCCAAGTAACATAATAAAATAGTATACACAATAGTGACGTCGGGAACACTTGTTATTTGATCACTCTCTCGTTTGGATAATGGTACCCGTAGGCCATGTCCGGATGGGTTCGACTGGAGTGCGGGCTCCAGTATGAACTGCCAGTGGTATGGGACACTGGAAGAGATTGATTAAAATACCAGGTGGTACTGATTGCTGCTATTGTATAAAAGACATGACCTGCCTGATCCATGTTTAGTTGTACTTGTTACTGTTCCTGATCATTTTATCTGCTATCATATTACATATATACATTGATACTGTACCTGCTTCCTGTTACACTTTCTGTAGTGATTTACTACTCATGCACATGTATACTTTGTTACATTACCTGGTACATGTTACACTGTATGTAGTGGCATACTATGCATGTTCTGCATTGCATATATTATGCTTTCTGTATAGCAGACATCATTACTGTATATACACCACACCGTATAGTGATTATATTGCATATGCCCACCTGCATGTTCATTTACATCACTGCATATTCATTTCTATCACGTCACCCTTTATTCGATAAACTGGACACGCCTATAGACATGACCCGATGATAACCGGCTAGGTAGTGATGGTAGACGACATGTTTATCTCTTTGCACTGCTTTCCTGTTTATCTATTTCTACTGTTTATATATCCTTATTATGTGGTATCACTAGTCCAACCTCATGTACTATATATTATTATCGTGCTTGTATTACTATTGTATATATTACTGCCTCCTTCATTTTACCACTCACTAGGTCGCTTTCTGACGACCCTGGGTTTGCGTGCCCAGATTTGGAGATCCGCGTACCGTAGTACCCGAGAGTGCCTTGGCGTCACATAGGAGAGTCCTCATCGGGACTATTCATAGGTACCTTGGGCATTTATTTCTGTTATCTTATTTGTTCCCATTTTTCATATCTGTTATGATCGCTGACCTCTTTCTGCAGGTATTCTTGTACTGCTTTTATGTTGGACCTCATGTCTCTATGGAGGGTATGTACTGTATTAAGGCTTAGCGTACGTACGTGGGGTTTTCCGCCTTGCGTATGTACGTCGCCATAACGTCCCCGTACCTGCGGGATCGGGGCGTTACAATTTCTTTTTCCTTTTTCTTCTCCATTCCGCTTCTCTTTTCTTCCCAATTCTCACCGTCTCTTCCACCAACCCATTCCACCACCTTATCTCTCTTAATCTTTTTCCTCTCTCTCTATTTCTCTCATATTCTCACTTTCAATCTTTCTACATCTCTCTTACTGTCTCTCTATCTTACCCTCTCTCCAACTCTCTCTCCCTGTCTCTTTTTCTTCTTCTCGCCCTCACCCAATGTCCTCACCCTCTTCCCAAGCAGTCGCCCGTCGACAGCAGTTCGCCGGAGACCACCGAACCACCTCCACCACCATCCCCTCTCCCTCTTATTCTCACTGCTTTCCTTCATCTCCTTCTCTATTATTCCCTCACTGTCTTTCTCTTTTATCTATCTCTCTAACTCTCTCGCTATCTTACTCACCTTCACTCTCCCATGCCCACCTGGCCGCCAGCTAGGCCCAGTCGTCGCCAACGACGGGCCAAACCAGCGCCTCCTCCTTTTCTCTCCTCTCTCCTCTCTCCTCTCTCCATTCTCTCCCTCTCTTTCTATCTCTCTCTCCATGTTTCCCCTTTCCTCGCAAGCGCCGACCGGCCAGGTGCAGCCGTCGACCGACCATCGCCGCCGCACGCCAGCGGCCAGCGTTGCCGTCACCTCCTACTCCCATGTTCTTTCTCTTTCTTTCTCTCTATCATAAAAACTTAACTCAATTATTCAAACCCATTTGCAATCAAACATGACCCATTAACACACTACCCAATAACCGAAGCACTTTAATTAATGGGTTTGGGTTGTGGATCTGAACCCAACCCGTTAGTCCAAACCCAAACCCGATCCTTTATGGAAGGTAGAAATGCACAAAAGCCCCTGCTAAATTAAGTTACTATATTTTAAATTACATATCTAACCTATTTTTATGGTTTAGTATTTGGGCGATATCTTGAGCATCCGAAGTCCGATCTGGACGATTCTTAAGCCACTGTGATCGTAAAAAGACGAACTACATCCAACAAACAACTAAGTGAGTGTTTTTTTTATAAATTATAATTTATTGTGTTGAAAGAAATCACTTGCTTCCTTTATTTAATAAAACATGATTATCGGTAAATTATTGTTAATATTATCTAATAAATTGTAATTAGAATATGCCTGATTGCTTTTTAAACACATTCAATAAAATAATAAATTATCATGTTTCTTGATTTAATATAAACATTGGTGAATTATCTATATATATTAAGTAATCAAAAGATGTTGATAAAGAAAAATTTAGATTTATAAATAAATTGATAATTTAAACATGATAATCTAGATAATTGTGTTTAATTACTCTGTGATATCGATCATGTTAAAATATTGAAATTGTTACAACAAAATAGTAATAAGTTGACACGTGTTCATGTTAATTATATCACCCTGGCACTGTCACCTTACCTAACTAACTACTGATATACCGGACACTATTATGTCATGTTTGTAGACATTGATATAGCTTACATGTATTAGTATCATTGTTACATGGACACACTAGTACATTAGGCACTGTTATTTCATGCAGACATTTAATACATTGAACATTGTTATTTCTTGTACTTGTATCATCGATTACACGGATACGCTACATTTATATTTCATGTCTTATATCATCGTTACACATGTACTCTATACTCTGATTCCATGTATTTATCGCATGGATTCACTTGTATACATGCTTTAATTATTTTAGTATTCCTGTTGCATGTATCACTGCTCTTATTGCATGGATTATTGTTACATGCATATCCATGTATTCTTATTACATGACTGTTTAATATAGTATATTATTATTTCTTATTTCTAATATCTATATCGATATAATAATCTTGTTACTGGGACATACTGACGTGCAAATTAAGTACCTCATGAAATATTGTATCTCATGTTATCATGTTATCTTGTTATTCTATACATGAATCCGTGGGGCCACCTCTAAAGTTCCACATCTTATAAATCACATGCTTTCTGTTATCCTATACATGTCATGTTAACCTTACACATGCTATAATCATTGTTATTATTCTTGATATACTGTGCAGATTAAATATGATAAATATAACATGGGGTAGCGAGAAGTTAGACGGTTGACTGGATCTTATTAGGTGGTTGTCTGGATTCATTATTAGTCCCACTGCAGGGGATGTGGTAATGCTGCCTACTGATTGATCTTATTTCTCATTACTTATTTCGCCTTAGCGGGCCGACCCTGGTCTCAGCAGCCGGGGGATTATTTAAGGTCATGATCTCGGGTATGTACATGATACACCCACCTGATTAGAGCTCCTCGATCATTGAGTTTTCAATTAACATAATAAAACAGTATAAATAATAGTGATATCGAGAACGCTTGTTATTTAATCACTCTCTCGTTCGGTTGATGGTACCCGTATGTCATGTTCAGATGAGTTCGTCTGGAGTACGGGCTCCGATATGAACTGCCAGTGATATAGGACACTAAAAAAAGATTGATTAAAATACCAGGTGATACTGATTGTTATTATTATATAAACTATATAGCATGCTCGATACATGTATATTATTATTCATATATACTTGCGACACTTTCTGCTATCTTATTTACCATCATGTCATATGTATACTTTACATTTCCTGTATTCTTTACAGATATACTATTCATGTACATGAACACACTGCATCTTATGTACTCTCTATTCCATGTATTCTCGGTAGCCACATTTGTACTATATTGAAATTTCTTCTGCTTATTTTGTATATAGATGTTCATATTTGTCATCGACCGTACTATTAGTATAAATAATAAGTATAACAGAAGTAAGATTTGATACGTGTTAATAACATAAACTGACTTCATTAATGCATAATTAAATTATATATCTTAACTCATATTAAATATATATAACTCTTCTCGTGTAAATATAATTATTGTTTTAATTATATTTCGTATTATATCGTAAAAATAACCCTATTGTAGCATGTTAGGCATTGGTACTGTTATACTGCTAAAATAACCCTTATATACGTTACCGATTGTTAATATTATTATATTATATCACTGGTAATTAAACCTGTATTATATATTATCATGATTGTACTACTATTATAGTATATATTACTGTATCCATTATTTTATCACTCACTAGGTCGCCTTCTGGCGACTCTGAATTTGCATACCCAGATTGGAGATCCGAGGGATCGTGGCACTTGATGTTTCCCAGGATATTATTAAGAGACTCGTCACGTTTATTATTCATAAATATTTTATTATTTTATTAGTACTTTCATATTTATTCTTTTTTCATATCTATTATGGTCACTGACCCGCTTTTGTAGGTATTCTCGTACTCATCTAAAATTGGAATAACTATGTATATTGTATGTATTCTCCTATACTGAGCCTTAGCATGTATACATGAGGTTTTTACCTCACATATATGCGTCGCCGACTCTCGTCGTGACTCTTGTCACGTCCGTCCCCGCTATTGTATATTTTGTGAAGCGGGGTGTGAAAAGTGGGAAACGAGTTTTCTCACTTCCTGTTTCCCTCCCACTTCCATGAATTTGAACACGCCTGGAATCAAGGAACGCCATACACAAGCCCATGTCTCTGGATTTTACAAGCCCAATTTTATTTTCATTTTTGACACACTTTTTCTTACGTATCAAGTGAATACCACAAAAAATTTATTCACCCCCAAATTTTTATATTTTCATTTCGACTCTCCAAATCTTTTAAGTTGGGACAAACCCCACACCCATCGTTAGTTGTTACGTTTATAAAATAAAAAATTCTTAAAATATTCTTTTTTTAGCTTCAAATGTCTTAATATCTAAAGTGACCACTATACCCTTCATCTATTTCCTCTTTACTTCCCTCTCAACAAACATATTTCTCTTTCATTTAACCCACTCTCTACAACTCAACCCCAACTCCAATGGTTATTTCCCCTCTCTAGCCCAATAGATATATTCTCTCTTCCAATCTAACACTTTCTTCTCTCTTGTCGGGATTTGGGCCGAACAAGTAGTCCCACATCGACTAGACATGAGGATGGCTTGGGTATAATAAGCATTTGGGCCACTCCATCTAACAGGCTAATCTTTTAGAATCGAACCCCAAGATCCTCCAATTGATATCAGAGTCATGCCCGAAGTTAGCCATGTTTGTGGATGAGTTTAATCCCCCAGGCGCAAAAGGCGCAATAGGCCCCTGTAAAGCTAGTTGGGCTTTCGAGGATTTGACAGCGGTGCTACTGCTTCATGAAAGGCGTGTTCGTCGTTCACGCAGTGAAGAGGAGTAATAAACTACAATTTATGCTTCAGGTAATTTAACCCCCGGATCCCTGATATACGTATCACAGTATCAGTACGCGATACGACGAATATTGTTAATTTGACCTTTCTAGTAGTCAGATTGAGCCGATTTTAGTTTTAAATATTCTTTTCCAATAGTTTAAATTTTTCAGGATTTTCTGAAATTTTTTTAGATTATTTTGGCAAATCCCTGTAGTCGGTGTCGACCGATACCGATAATCGGCTTTATGATTTTTATTTCACAAACAGAGTTATATTTTGAGAATCTGCTTTCACTTTATGTCTTAAAATCATATTTTCTACATTATGGTATTTTTGAAAATTTTTCTGAATTTATCGAAAATCGGGCCAAACCGATGTTGCCCAATATCGGTAATACCTTTCAGGATTTTTAATTTGCAAACAGGATTGAATCTCTTTAAACTATTTTTATATTACGTCTCGGTATAATATTCTCTATTTTCTGTAATTTTTGGGCAGCGTTCGGAGCTGGTCGAATATTGGGCCAATATAATAATAATAAAATATTATTTTTTTAATCTTTCTTTTTCTTTTCTTCTTCTTTCTTCTTCTCCAAGCTTCCTCCACCGCCATTCCCAACCGCCTCTCTCTCTCTCTCTCTTCTAAATACAAACTCCCTCTCTCTCTCTCTTTCAAAAAAAAAATTCTCTCCCTTTCTTTCATTCTAACTCTCTCCCTCTCTCTAATTCTTCTCTAATTAACACCCTCCCTCTCTCCACTTCTTTCTCCATCACACACTCTCTCTCTCACCCTCTTTCTCTCTGTTCATGGCCCCCGGACCGCCGCCGGCGACCTAAGTGCCGTCGCCGGCGAGGCGGCGCCAGCGGGGCTGGCCACCGCCAGCCCTGCCCCCATCTCCTCTCTCTCACAATCTCTCTATTTCTCCCTCCCTCTCTCTCCGTTCTGTCTACCACGCGCGGCTGTTGACTCGCCGCCGGCCTGTCCGGCGCGGCCTCCGTGGCCGCGCGGCTTGCGCGCGCGGTAGCAGCAGCAACAACTGCTGCTGCTGCTGTTGTCCTTGTCGGGTTCGGATAGGAACCCGAACCCGTTAAGGCTTTTGGGTGAAACCCAGTAACCCATAATTTCCCCTTTTACCCGAAAACCCAATAGCCCGCTACCCAAATCCACTACCCATTACCCATTTAGTTAAGTTTTGGGTTTGGGTATTGGCCAAACCCGACCCGTGAAGAGCCCAACCCGCATCCGAAACCCAATAAAGGTAATTTTACATAAAACTCCCTGTTACATTTCAGTATTTGCATTTGAAATACTTTTATTTACATATTTAACCCATTTCTGTTACTTTTAGTATTCGGACGATATTTGGAGCATCCGGAATCCGATTTGGACGATTCTGGAACCGTTGCGATCGTGGGAAAGAGAGCTACCTTACTATGGCTAGTTTGTGAGTGTTTTTCTTTTATAAATTCTCTTTTACCATGTTTAGTGAAATTGATTGATTGCTTTCAGTAATAGATCTTGATTATGGATAAAACACGGTAATTATTGGAAACTCATTGTAATAGGAATAACCTAGAACATTATAAAGTATTTCCTGATTTAATATAAATATAGGTGATGTAATAATAATAACAATAAATTGACATAGACAAATCGGACACAGTCATCATACCTGCACAGCCACTGACACTCGGGCCACTACTCCACCATCTTCGTGGACACTATGATTTCATGTATTGTATCACAGTCAGATAACTATCGTTACGTGTAGACTGATCCACAGATACTCTATTACACTACACTGTCACTAGACATGCATGCTAGACCCCGTTATTTCATGCACTGGTATCATCATTACACGGATACTGTAGTTCAATGGACATGGTATTATATTATACACTGACCACTGTTATTACATGTACTAGTGATACACAGATATGTTACACGGATTATTGCTACACATATAGGTTCCACTGGTACACGGATATACCAATTCATGGAGTACCGCATATTATATTATTGTTATCATCGTTACATGGATGCTCGATACACAGTTATCTCATGCTCACACATCACTGTTACATATGCTCACCGCACGAGTGTACATGCAGGTATTATTTCTATCTTCTTGTCATATGGATCCCCGTGCATATTACATGTATTATTGTTCCATGTTATCCTCGTATTCCTATTATATGCTTGTTTCCCGTTACTGATACTGTTATTCCCGTTATTGGATACATGAGTTGTTGATATGCGATATATGGAATCCCACATCTAATGTTCCCGTTTCCCGTTATATTGTTCTATGCTATCAACAGAGCTCAGGTCCTGTTATCATGTTACCTATATCATGTACTGTATTTGTTCTTGTTACATTGTATACTTTAAATATCAGATCATAAAAGATAACTTGGGTATGGGGGAGACTTGACGATTGACTAGGTCTTGTCGGGTGGATGTCTGGATCCATTGTTTGTCCCACTGCAGGGGACGGGGTAGTGCTGGCTACCATCTGTTACTCATGAGCTCCCATTTTTCGTTATTGTTTTAGCTCATTGAGATCCCGTTACATATTACAGCCCTAGCGGGTTGGTCCTGGTCTTAGCAGCCAGGGGTCTGATAAGGCCGTTGTCCCGGGTATGCACGGGATACACCCACCTGACTAGAGCTCCTCGACCATGGGTTTCCAAGTAACATAAGACAACAGTATACACAATAGTGACGTCGGGAACACTTGTTATTTGATCATTCTCTCGTTTGGATAATGGTACCCGTAGGCTATGTCCGGATGGGTTCGACTGGAGTGCGGGCTCTAGTATGAACTGCCAGTAGTATGGGACACTGGAAGAGATTGATTAAAATAGCAGGCGGTACTGATTGCTACTATTGGATAAATAACATGACTTGCCTGATACATGTATACTATTGTTTAGATGTACTTGTTACTGTTCCTGATCATTTATCCGCTATCATGTTAATTGTATACTTTGTTACTTTACCTGGTACTTTACCTGGTACATGTTACACTTTCTGTGGTGGCATCCTATTCATGTATATGTATACCCAGCATTGCATATATTCTGTTTTCTGTATACTTTGCAGACATCATTACTGTCTATGCACAACACCATAATATGGTTATATTGCATATGCCCATCTGCATGTTCACTTCTATCACGTCACCACTAGCATGTTCATTTCTATCACGTCACCACTAGACAACATTCATTATCATATAAAACGGGAGACAACTATAGACATGACCCGATGATAACATGTTAAGCAATGACGGTATTAAAAGATGACATGATTATATTTTTCTACTGCATATTATATACTTATTATATGGTATCACTAGTACAACATCATGTATTATATATTAGTATCGTGCTTGTATTACTATAGTGTATATTACTGCCTCCTTCATTTTACCACTCACTAGGTCGCTTTTTGATGACCCTGGGTTTGCGTGCCCAGGTTGGAGATCCGAGTCACCGTATTATCAGATAGTGCCTTGGAGTTACATAGGAGATTCCTCATCGAGACTATTCATAGGTATCTTTATGATTTATTGCTATTATCTTATTTATCCCTGTTGTTCTATCTGTTATGATCACTAACCTCTTTCTACAGGTATTCTTGTACTTATTTCTTACTGGAACCCTTGTGTATATGGAGATTATGTCCTGTACTGAGGCTTAACGTACGCATGAGGGTGTTTTTACCTCGCGTATGTACGTCGCTATAACGTCTCCGTATCCTTGGGAACGGGGCGTTACAGGTAAGGCGTGTCAGCCCTCCACACGATGAAGAGTAGTGAACTCGATGGAGCATATGGTCTTCCAAGTGTGAAGAAATATGAGCTTGCAAGGAGACTCTTTGTTAGGGAATTGTTGAGTTGGATGTCGAACAAATAGTCCCACATTGGCTAGATATGGGGATGGTTTTGGGTATATAAAGATTTGGGCAACTCCACCTAGAAGGCTAGTCTTTTGGGATGATACCTCAGGTTCTTCAATTGGTATCAGAGCCATACTTCGAACTTATTCATGTGTGAATGATGTACGATATTATTGATCTCCCAATTTGGCGCAAGAATGCGCAGTAGTGGGCCCCTGTAAAGCAATTATTAGGCTCACGAGATATTTGGCAGTAGTGCTCCTTTGCAATGGGCGTGCCCTTACCCACGCGATGTACAGGAGTGACCGACTGCAGTTGGTGCTTCACATAAGGCGTGTTCTCCCCCACGCAATGAAGAATTGAATCTCGATCGAGCATTTGGTCTTCTATTGTGAAGAAAGTTGAGCTTGCAAGGAGACTCCTTGTTCAAAAGGGATTGTTGGGATTTGGATCGAACAAATAGTCCCACATCGATTAGACATGAGGATGATCTTGTGTATATAAGAATTTGGGTCACCCTACATAATAGGTTAACATTTTAGGATGAAACTCGAGCGAAACTCCCAAACGAAATCTGGAAAGCTCTGATACCACTTGTTGGGGACTTGCCGGAGTCTTGTGCAAACACCATATTATGCTGCAGAATAATTACAAACATAACAAGAACAAATAGACTAGAAAGAAAGCGAGAAATAAAAATTTAACGAGGTTTGACAATTGCCTACATCCTCGAGGCAGAAGGAGAGAGAGATCTCATTAATCAATCAATTCAGGTTACAATCAATGGGGACAATATCCATCCCTTTATATAGTAAGAGAATCCACAAAGAAAAAGAAACCAAAAGATCTGATTCAGATTAGAAATGAATTCAGAATTCAAACAGAAAACACCTCAGAACTGTCGTGCAGTCGACTGCTAGCTGTGCAGGCTCAGTTCTACGCTCTAGCCAGTTGACCGAGCGATTGATCGCTAGTTGTGCAAAGCCAAAAACATCTTTCTGGATGGTCAACCAGGCGGTCGACCGCCTCCATCTGCCTGTGCTACTCCCTCTTGGCAGTTGATCGTGCCTTTCCTCCCCTTGTGCACTTCTATGCATGGCCGGTCGACCGGGCCTATGTCTTCAGCCGCTATGGTCTTTTACAAGTTTTGGGCATGCTGTTGAACTCTAAACTTTGGGCTCTTCTCAATGAGTTAAAAACTCTACCAATAAAATTTTAGACTCTTCCCCACAATTCTCTACTTCGGTGAAGATTTCTCAAATCTGAGCTAAACTCAACGAATCATCACGTCGACTCAACTGAGTTGCATCAATGTGGTTGCCTATGTACCCCTTGCCCGAAAGATCAAGCCATTAGTAGTTTATCCAAACGAGCTCCACTGAACTCAAGCCACTGGAAGAATGTGAAGTAACTTCTTACAATGAGCGAACTTTACTCTCGAAATAACTTTGAGAAGCATATCAGCGGGATTCTCCTTCGTGTGAATCTTCTTTAGCTCGACGGACCCTCATTAAGAATCTCCCGAATAAAGTGGAACCTGATGTCGATGTGCTTCGTCCTTGCATGATAAATCTAGTTCTTTGCCAAATAGATAGCACTTTTGTTTTCATAATTGATCTTCAATAGATCCTGATCAATTCTCAAGTCATCAAGCAACCCTTGAAACCAAATTGCCCCTTCATGGCCTCTATCATGGTCATATACTCGGCCTCTATAGTACACAAAGCAATAATAGACTATAGAATAGAGCACCAACTCACCGATGTTTGGGCCAATGTGAATACATACCATATCGTAGAGCGGTGCTTGTCAAGGTCTCTAGCATAATCGGAATTGACATATCCGATACACTCTTCTTACCCTTATTATCCTTTTCGAACACCAAACCAACATTTATGGCCTTTGATATACCGTATAATCCACTTTACTGCCTCCCAGTGACCCCTATCGGGGTCATGCATGTATCTGCTAACTATTGAGACAGCTTGCGACAAATCAGGATTCGTACAAAACAGTCACAAGCCTCATACACATTATTGCATATATTAAACTACCAATCGCGCTAGAATAGGGTATGTAAGATATATACTCACGCTCTTCAACAGTAGTGAGAGACATAGTAACTTTTAACTTGATATGAGAGGCCAACGGTGTACTTACAGATTTTGTATCGCCATTAATGTAGAACTTTTGAAGTATCTTTTTCAAATACCCTTTTTGCGTCAAGCAAACATCGTCACTTTTTCAATCTCTCTCACTTTTCATTCCTAGCACCTTTTTTCGCTTCACTAAGATCCTTCATCTCAAATTCAAATGATAATTGTTTCTTCAATTTATCAATGGTGGATCTACTCTTTGAAGCAATGAGCATATCGTTTACATACAACATTAGATAAATATACTCTCTTTTCTATAGCTTCTTCTAATAAGCACATGAGCCATAATGGCTTCGTGTGTATCTCTTACCTCTTATGAACCTGTCAAAACGCTTGTACCACTGCCTTGGTGATTATTTTCATAAAGCAATTTCTTCGACTTGCACACTATATTCTCTTTTTCTGCAACCTTGAATCTTGTAGGCTGAAACATAAGGATCTCCTCATCAAGATCGCCATGGAGAAAGGGAATCTTCACATCGAGTTAATTAAGCTCCAGCTCATATTGTGTCACCAGTGCCAACAATATCATAATCGATGAGTACTTTACAACATGTGAGAATACCTCATTGTAGTTAATGTTTCTCGCTGCGCGTAGACTTTAGCTACCAATCTGACCTTGTAGCATACAATATCACCACCCACCCACTTATAACTAATAGCCTTCTTTACCTTGGACAATTCTATCAATTTTTAAGTGTCGCTCTTGTGAAAAGAGTTCATCTCTTCCATCTTGACATCTTTTCACATTTTGAACTCCTAACTGATTTTAGCTTTCTGTATGTAGATGAGATCGCCTCCTCAATGACTGAAAGAGTATAGGCCACAATCATGTTAGCAGTGAACCAACTGGGCTTACATGAATTTCTTCAGATTCTTTCTACTGCAATAGAATCTTAGACATCATCCATAATCTGTCCTTGATCCTCGTCATCATCCTCATCGGCTACATGATCACCACCATGTGTCACCTCAGGTGTGATCTCAAATAATATGATCTATCTAAAGATGGTGGAGTAGCATCACTCTCCACCTGCTGCGAAATCCTGTTGGTCTTCTCACTCTTCACCTACTGAGAGTTCATAGGCTTCACAATTGAAATCTCGTCATACGTGACAACCCTCCTTAAGATGATCATTTTGTTCTTTAGATCCCAAATTTTGTAGCCTCTCACACTTTTCTTGAAACCTATGAATACACCTTTTCTCCCTCTCGGACTTAACTTGTCTTTTTTGACATGGTACTAGGCCAGACAACCAACTCATGTGCACAAGTCTTTCCAAGGCTTTGATAGAGATGTCAAGCAAGAAGACAATTTCTCTAAGGGTCTGTTTGGTTGTCGTAACTGGCCGTAATTCGTAGTTATAATTGGTAAAGTCTTTTACAATTGTAAATGAGTTACATGTATGTAAATTTTACGGTGTTTGGTTGGTAATATAAAATTGTAAAGTGAGAAAGTGTATTGTACTTTACGGTGTTTGGTTGTCGTAATGTATAAGTCATAAGTTAAAAAGTTGACCACAAAATTAACTATTTTACAATTTTAAAAGTTTTAATACTGCAAATAAATATTAAAAAAGTTAAATATTAAAAAATTTTAATATTAATATAAAAAATATTACAAATTTGTATGACTACAAAATTAAGTGTATCTGGGCTGTAAGTGAGTGGTAACTGGGTTGCAAGTGAGTGTTAGTTGAGTTACGTAAGTCTTTTACGAATTACGGTCCAAACAAACGCCGTAATTGTAACTGGGTAGTAAGTCATTTACGAATTACGAAGTTTTACGCGAAACAAACTGCCCCTAAATAGGCAACAATCTTTTAGGTGGTCGTTGCCCCAGTCAACTACAAAGACGTTAATGCATCAAATTCGCACTTGTACTGTGAAGGAAATCAATGCGCTGACTGGATCATGAAATGGGTAAAAAAATGTGGTATTGATGTCATGATGTTTAATGACTTCCCCTCCCGACAGAGAAGCCTCGCTCAAATTGATGCTATTGACACTCCTCAGGAGCATGATTAGTGTATTAGCTTGAGTGCCTTTTATTAGGGAAAAAAAGCTACAAAGGCGTTAATTACGCTCAGAATTTAGCAGAGCCAAGAGATCGCGGAGCAGGGCTCACTTCGCTTGAACTACTTGCATTTAATTAGTGACAAGAGGATTACAAACTAAAAATATAGATAGCTTTGTGTCATTCCTGAAGGATTTGAGGCTGAATCCTTCCCACTTAAATACAACCCTACGTTATTCGAATACAAGATCCATTTCGTTAAAGTTGATAAATATTATTTCAAGTATCTATAAACCAAAAATCAAGTATTTTAAATACTTTTTGCCCATACATCAAGTAGGAAAAAAACGGATGGCTTAAATAGTGAGTTGGTTAGTTTAACGATGCAGAATATATGAAACCTAAAAAAAATTTAGTTTGTAAGAGTTTTTAAATGTTTAGATCATGATCGAATGGTTGGATTGAGAATTTGTACGTCTAAAGATATAGATCTAACCAACTTACTACTTTCGCCGTCTATTGTGCACTGCTTGATGGATGGAAAAAAAGTACTTAAAACACTTGATTTTTGTTTTTTAGTTACTTTAAATAATATATATCAACTTCAACAAAGTAGATCTTGTATTTAAATGTCAGATGTTAGCCTTTGAGCGGAATCCTTTCAAAATGTCACAAGGTCTATCTCATTAAAATATGTCACTTTCTTATATTAATAGAGATAGGATGGGAGGGATCTCTACCTATTTAAAATTCAATTTCTAGAAAAATAATAAGTGGGGCTCACACAAGCTCGCTAATCGGCCTTTACGGGTGTCCAAAGTGAATAGGTAAAGTATTTTTCTTATTTTTATTTTATGTTTTTAAGATATAAGTTCTTAACAAACTATATATTTTAATATTAGTCTCTAACAAATTGTTATTTGAATATTTGTCCCTAGCAATATAAGACTCACTTGTTAAGAGTACCTAACAAATTGTTATTTGGATATTGGTCCCTAATAATATGAGACCTTTTTGTTAAGAGCCCATGTGGTTAAAAATCATTTCAAATACTAAGAACATTCTGTTAAAGTTAACTAAAATTAAATACTAGACAAAATACCCTCCTATCAACATCCTGTCGTCGTTTTCTATGGATGTCACTCAATCATAGAGCATGACCTTTCGAGTCTAATATCTGGATACTCTCTCAAGCTAAATGAGTGAGAAATTATTATTTTGACACTGCTATTAAAATATAAAATTTATTAGAAACTTGTAGTTTAAATTCATATTTTAATTTTAATTAGAGACTCTTAACAAGTGAGTTTCATATTGTTAACTGATTGATACACAATATTGCATATTTTACCACATAATCCCCATGCACATTGCAAATAAATATATGATTTTTACTCATCTTCTCTATATTTTTGCAGGTCCATACTTTAAAAGAGACAAAAGCCCAATAATCACTTTAATTAGCAATAATTAAAGAGATTAATTCCAAGCCCAAGATAAAGCCCAAATTTGAATCCAGGATCCAGAGAATTCTACGTAATAACTCAAGATTCTAGAAGGCCACGTGGATAACAACCTCGTAACCAACCTGTACCAGAAAGTTGTTACCCAACAGAGTTAGTTGAGCCGCAAAATCCGGGATTTTCCCGCCATTTTGCGGCAAGGATAAGGCAGTTGAGTCCCAGATTTTGCGCCAACAAACTGGGTTCTGGATCCTTCTCCTGAGGCCTATAAATACTGCACTTGGACCTGCGAGAAAAGACTGAGCAGAGAAGAGAGAGATTAGGGATTAAGCTTTGTATTTTTGTTAGTTTTTCTCTAGGATTTTTGTAGCTCTCTAGATCTTCTTCCTTCCTAGAAATTCTGTAAGAGAGAGTTTGTAAGAGAGAGAAAGCTTGTGTACATCAAGGAGTGACAACTTGTGAAGCAAGGATTTATCCATTCTCTTCTCTCTACTCTTGCATTTTCTAGTGTACTTGTTTTCTTTACTTGCTTTCTTTATTTTCTTGCAATTTTATTCATGCTTTGCTTTTCTTTTGTAATGGCTTGTAGCTAACTTTTCTACATGTACTAGCTAACCACTAACCTTGCTAACTACTAACTCATGGGTGATTGCTATATTTCATCTTGCAAGTTGTATGGTCTTCTCTTCTCCAATGGGTTACTTTCATTGCTTGGTTAGTTCTTGTTGTAATTCCATATGATTCATGTGTGCCTCATTTAGAGCCTTGTCTTTGAACAAGTGCCTTGATGGAACATGGAGATGGATCACCAAACATATGCTATTTGTTGTACAACTTCATTACTTCCATTATTGAATGTTGTATCTTCTTCCTTAGCATCCCTTGTGTGTCGCTCTTTTGATTCCATTATTAAAAGTCTATCTTGTAGGCCAATGACATCTATGAGGCTATAAGACAAGTCCAAGAATGATCCCCCATCATCCAAGTGGAAAAGTAATTAGACCAACACGCAAGATAAATCTATGCCGATGAATCAACATGAGGCACGCATTCACTATCATGGAGTTTAGTAAGTCTTTAGTAAGGTAGTAAGGTTAGCTAGTCATGGTTTTCTTCAATCTTAAATCTTTTCAAAGTTTTACTTTCTTTTAGTTGTAATTCCAAAGCCAATCTTAATTTTGATTTCTTTACACTTTCCATCATGAACATTTTTACCCATTCTTTCAATTCTTTTTCATTTGATTCTTTATTCTTTTAAAGCAAAGAAGAATCTTCGTTTTCTTTTCTTCACTACCAACCGTAACGCTTCCATCGCAAGCTCTCCCTGAGAATCGACCCGGTATAGCCCTTGCTATAACGGAGATTGGAAAGGGTATATTAACCATTTCAAATACATTTGTGGAGTGAGCTAAGCACTTAAGGTTGATTCTAAACCTTAACTCTTTTACATAATATTCCTCCACATTTACATACACCTTTTTAATCTAAATAATTTTTGGCGCCGTTGCCGGGGAGAGCAACGGTTTTGATTTCAAGTGAAGAACTAAACAAATCTTCTTCTCTGTTGCAGGTAACAGGTTGAAGAAAAAGGAAAATTTGCATTGCAGAAACATATAAGTGGACCTGGGCCTCTGCTCTCGAAAGCAGAGACCAGGATCCCTCCAAATTGCCGCAAATTCTGGGTTTTTGCCGCAGAATTGCGGCAAGGAGGAGTTGACTTCTGACCAGTTTTCTGCAGGGCTTGCTTCTCTGCAAAATACAGCTGCTGCAATACTTAATTTCTTGTATTCTTCACCTTATATCTGCTAATAATCAAGAGTAAAAAATTGGTTGTTAACGTTAAAAATTGTTTAGACATTTGCATCATTAGGTACGTGTCTTTCAATTTCTTTACTTTTACTGTTGAAGAGTGCTGGAGGCAAGGTACGTAAGCATAGCATATAGACTAGGACTCACTCTTTGTTTGATTTAATTACGCTTTGAGTGAACCTTGTTTGTTGATATCGTACACTTGCACAAATCAATTTTAAGGGCAAATCTCATAAAAAAGATAAGGTGGGGATTTTATCACCCCTTCCTTAGCCCGAAAATCACTTTCCCGAGCACTCACAATCCCAAGCTTGTAAATAAAAAATTGCTAGACGTTGGCCCTAGGGACATCTCGGACTCACTTAGGAGATTATCCTAAGGGGGAAAAGTGTTGGAAATTGATTTTTGTAAAATCAGTGTCTAGGAAAGGGATTGAGGGCCGAAAGCCCGAAGGTTGCTGGTTACTTAATTAAGGAACGTCTCTGACGGAAAACCTCCCACCAACCTTACCCTTCCCTGGCTGATTAGCTTATAGTCAGAGTCTACACTAAACCTCCTGTGGACGATCTAATCAGTTAGGAGTCGTCTAGGTCCAGGAACTCTAGAAGCTTGAATTGATTTTTCTTTTATTTGTTTGTTATTTTCATTTTTTCTTTTTTCGCTGGTGTGATCGGTGCACGTTGTTTGTGATTGTATATGCGAGAGTGGTTTCGTGATCCTAATTCTGCAAGACTTGTTAGACTTTTTACACTTGCACTTACACAATCACTTCACATTATGGAAAACAACGTCTCACTTCAAGATCGATTTTATCCGATTCGCACTTCCCTTCCATCTTGCATTCTTCTCCCCGAACCAAATGGAAATCACTTCGAGCTGAAACCGCAATTCATTAATACACTTCCCCGATTCCATGGTCTTGAGTCTGAGGACGCGTACCTCTTTATTCGTGAGTTTGAAGAGGTATGCCAAATGATGAGAATTTCCCAATTGACCGAGAATGCTGTTAGGTTAAGGTTTATACCATTTGCACTGAAGGATTTAGCTAAGAAATGGCTTTATAATCTTCCCGTCAGTTCCATATCTTCATGGGAGGATTTTGTAAAAGTCTTTCTTAAGAAATTCTATCCTATCCACAAAACAGCCCTCATGCGAAAGAATATCATGCAATTCAAGCAGGAACCAAATGAACCTTTCTGGAAGTATCTTGAGCGTTTCAAAGACCTTCTAGCCCTGTGTCCTCATCACGGTATAGAGAAATGGCGTCTATGCCAGATTATCTATGACGGTCTAGATTACCAAACGAAAACCCTCCTTGAATCCATGTGTCAAGGGGAATTTTTGAAAAAAGATGAACATCAGGGGTGGGATCTCTTTGAAACCCTAGCTGAGAAAACCATTCAGTGGGAGTCATGTCCTGATAAATCCACTCCCACCACTTCCAGAATTGGTACACACTCCATAGAATCCTCTATACCTATAGAAGCCAAGATCACACAATTGATGAAGAGGATAGAACTGCTTGAGTCAAAGGGGAATTCTGTTGTAAATCAGGTAAACCCATCACCTGTGATCAAACTGGGTTGTACCTACTGTCATGACCTTAACCATGTCTTTGAGGAGTGTCCATTATATCAGCCCCAATCATTTCAGGAGAACATGAATGTAGCATTTACCAGACATCCATACTCCAACACATACAATTCAGGATGGCAGAACCATCAAAATTTTTCATGGAGTCAGTCTGGTCCTGAGCATCATATGCCACCACTTCCACATCCATATAATGCTCAGTCTCACCCATCCAGTTTCAATCAGAATTCACTGTATGTTCATCCATCCCAAAGTCCACCACAGTCATATCAGAACCCACCACCACTCTACCAATCACAATTCCAGTCTCCATATCATCAACATCCACCCCAGAATAATTCAGAAATATCAGAGTTGAGGAAAATGTTAGAAACCTTTACAAAGAATTATCAACAGGATATGAATAAAGTTCAGGTCCAAATTGGGCAATTGGCTAATTCAGTAAATGAAAGACAAAAAGGTATGCTTCCAAGCCAGCCAGTGCCAAATCCCAAACATCACTTCCCTTTGAATGAAGTGGAAGATTCAGGACCCAGTCAATGTCATGCTATTCATACCATGAGATCTGGAAAACAAATAGATAATAAGGTTTCTAGTCCACCATCTCATCCTGTACAAAAGCCAACACCTCCTGTCCCAATGCAACCAACTTCTGACAAACCATCTTCTAGTACAGAGCCATCCACTTCAAAAGCCAAGGGTAAAGAAAAGGTAGATGAGCAACCCTATAAGCCTGTTGTACCATTTCCAAATAGGCTTAGAAATAACAAGACAAATGCTCACATGGAGAACATAAGAGAAATGTTTAATAAGGTCCAAATCAATGTCCCTCTTCTTGATGCCATACAACAAGTGCCATCATATGCCAAATTTTTAAAGAAAATGTGCACCAAGAAGTGGAAGACCCAAGTCCCTAAGAAAGTCTTCCTAGCATCATCCATCACTGAGTTGCTCACTGGTCCAATTCCTGTAAAATACAAAGATCCAGGGAGCCCCACCATTTCATGAATCATAGGACAGACTACCATAAATAGGGCACTTCTTGATTTAGGGGCCAGCATTAATCTCCTACCTTTTTCTGTGTACCAACAATTGGGGTTAGGTGATCTCTGTCCTACCCAAATGACTATCCAATTGGCTGATCGCTCTGTCACTAGACCCCAGGGGGAAATTCACGATGTCCTTGTCAAAGTTGGGGAATTCATTTATCCTGTTGACTTTGTAGTCCTTGAAACAAAACCTGTGTCAAATTCCAATCAAAGGACTCAAATTCCGGTCATTCTGGGACGACCATTCCTGGCTACTGCAAATGCCATCATTAATTGCCGGAATGGATCAATGAGGTTGACCTTTGGTAACATGATGCATAAATTCAATGTCTTCCACACACAACCTCGTAAAACACAAGATCAAACATTTGAGGTTAGCTTCATTAGTAACAATTATGAGGAAGAAGGTGAAGATCCAAAAGATGAGTCACAATCTGGTGATTCTCTTATCCGAGTACCCTTTCAACAGGGAAAAGTTGATTTGGATATTTTCACCTTCAATGAGCCAACTGTGACTGTATCTGAACCTCCGATTGATATATACTTTGAAGACCTGTTTGCTGATGAGATCATGTGTCTAGATGAGTCAACTCGGGGTAGGTTAGCTGATTGTCCACTTCCGGATGTTGACCTTGGTTTTGAAGAATTATATGGAGAGGAGCTGAAATTCCTTAACAGTGGAAGTGATGAGATTCAGAGTGAGAGTGGTGATAAGGAATTTTTTAGTGAACAATGTGGTGGAATGAGGGTGAATGATACTAATAAAAAATTGAATCTGGAAATACCTAGGGCTAAAATAATTCAAACTGTTTCTCAATTGAGCTCACGAAAGCA
The DNA here is from genome assembly GCA_038442645.1 of Agave tequilana. NCBI lineage: Eukaryota > Viridiplantae > Streptophyta > Magnoliopsida > Asparagales > Asparagaceae > Agave > Agave tequilana. The sequence goes on from JAVJIF010009565.1 coordinate 90,511, forward strand.
GACGCACTGGAATGATGGGAAACGGGCCAGAGGAAAACGACTCAAAAGCCTAGGTAATGGTTATACTTGTATATATTCTTTGTAAATAATTTTTTGCACTTTTTTGTAAATAAAAATTTCTTACCTCTTACCTATTTCATGCATACATATATCATGATGCATTGAGGACAATGCATGAAATAAGTGTGGGGGAGGGTTTACTAACATAGAGTTTTTAGATTTTCTTTCTTTTACATTTCTTTTACAAAAATAGAAATAAAATAAAAAAATATAAAAATAAAATAAAATAAAAACTTTTTGAAATAAGAGACAAAGTTTTGATCTATTTTAAGAAGATTAAGATGTATCTTAGAAATTAAGAAAGCCTTAATTATGACATCTTAAACCTAGTTGAAATAATAGATCTTGTTTAAAATTATAGGCTAAGTAAGTAAAATTGGTGAGATATTTTTATCTTGAATTTTTACCTTAGATAAATATGCACTTTACACTTACACATTTCTTGGGATGGAGACAAAGACCAAAAATGCCATAAAAAAAAAAAGAAAGAAAAATAAAGATGTAATAAAACATCACCTATTAAGCTGGATAAATGTGCCTCAAGAAGCATGATTATTCACGCCTAACGGTGGTAAAGGAAATAAATAATCCCCTTTAGTTTTGTGGCCTTTTTTACTCGAGACCTTAAACCCGAGGGATGTTTTCTCATATGGTGCCCTAAGACCGTCTGGTTTGGGAGTCATCGGTTAAAGGCTCGCTACAAGGGTAAACTAGAAAGCCTAAACTAAGGGAAGAAAAAAAAACAGAAATATATATATATATATATATATATATATATATAAATAAATGGCTTGATGGTTGGAGTTGAAATCCCAGAAATTTTCACTGAGCACGGTGTGCATATTATCTAGGTTTTATGAAAGATAAAGTATTCAATCCAATTTTGAATTCTTACCTTAATTGAAGACAAGATCTTGCATAGAGACTAAGTTTAAGAAAGAATGATTATAGGTGGACTTATGACCTAAGATCACTTATATTTTTGCAAAAATAGTTCGAAAACATGTCTCTCTTTCAAAATGCATTTTCAAAACACTAACATTTGTCTTCTTTCTTTATGGATTTTGTGGGTGTAATCCGCTGAAAACCCTCAGGAGACAACACTCCTCCTCTAGGGTAACCTAGAGGTTTAACGGCTTGTTGCACACGCTCAGTGCAATCGCGTCACCTGCGAAAGTGGTGTAATAAAATTGGTAATATAGTTTTTCTTTTCTTTGTTTTGCTCGGGACGAGCAAAAGAATAAGTGTGGGGGTGTGATTGATACACAATATTGCATATTTTACCACATAATCCCCATGCACATTGCAAATAAATATATGATTTTTACTCATCTTCTCTATATTTTTGCAGGTCCATACTTTAAAAGAGACAAAAGCCCAATAATCACTTTAATTAGCAATAATTAAAGAGATTAATTCCAAGCCCAAGATAAAGCCCAAATTTGAATCCAGGATCCAGAGAATTCTACGTAACAACTCAAGATTTTAGAAGGCCACGTGGATAACAACCTCGTAACCAACCTGTACCAGAAAGTTTTTACCCAACAGAGTTAGTTGAGCCGCAAAATCCGGGATTTTCCCGCCATTTTGCGGCAAGGATAAGGCAGTTGAGTCCCAGATTTTGCGCCAACAAACTGGGTTCTGGATCCTTCTCCTGAGGCCTATAAATACTGCACTTGGACCTGCGAGAAAAGACTGAGCAGAGAAGAGAGAGAGATTAGGGATTAAGCTTTGTATTTTTGTTAGTTTTTCTCTAGGATTTTTGTAGCTCTCTAGATCTTCTTCCTCCCTAGAAATTCTGTAAGAGAGAGTTTGTAAGAGAGAGAAAGCTTGTGTACATCAAGGAGTGACAACTTGTGAAGGAAGGATTTATCCATTCTCTTCTCTCTACTCTTGCATTTTCTAGTGTACTTATTTTCTTTACTTGCTTTCTTTATTTTCTTGCAATTTTATTCATACTTTGCTTTTCTTTTGTAATGGCTTGTAGCTAACTTTTCTACATGTACTAGCTAACCACTAACCTTGCTAACTACTAACTCATGGGTGATTGCTATATTTCATCTTGCAAGTTGTATGGTCTTCTCTTCTCCGATGTGTTACTTTCATTGCTTGGTTAGTTCTTGTTGTAATTCCATATGATTCATGTGTGCCTCATTTAGAGCCTTGTCTTTGAACAAGTGCCTTGATGGAATATGGAGATGGATCACCAAACATATGCTATTTGTTGTACAACTTCATTACTTCCATTATTGAATGTTGTATCTTCTTCCTTAGCATCCCTTGTGTGTCGCTCTTTTGATTCCATTATTGAAAGTCTATCTTGTAGGCCAATGACATCTATGAGGCTATAAGACAAGTCCAAGAATGATCCCCCATCATCCAAGTGGGAAAGTAATTAGACCAACACGCAAGATAAATCTATGCCGATGAATCAACATGAGGCACGCATTCACTATCATGGAGTTTAGTAAGTCTTTAGCAAGGTAGTAAGGTTAGCTAGTCATGGTTTTCTTCAATCTTAAATCTTTTCAAAGTTTTACTTTCTTTTAGTTGTAATTCCAAAGCCAATCTTAATTTTGATTTCTTTACACTTTCCATCATGAACATTTCCACCCATTCTTTCAATTCTTTTTCATTTGATTCTTTATTCTTTTAAAGCAAAGAAGAATCTTCGTTTTCTTTTCTTCACTACCAACCGTAACGCTTCCATCGCAAGCTCTCCCTGAGAATCGACCCGGTATAGCCCTTGCTATAACGGAGATTGGAAAGGATATATTAACCATTTCAAATACATTTGTGGAGTGAGCTAAGCACTTGAGGTTGATTCTAAACCTTAACTCTTTTACATAATATTCCTCCACATTTACATACACCTTTTTAATCTAAACATTAACCATAGGGACTCTTTACAACTGAATTTCATATGTTTAGGCTAATATTCAAATAATAATTTTTTAGGAACTATATGTTAGAAACTAATATTCAAATAATAATTTGTTAGGGTCTCTTAACAAGTGAGTCTCATATTGTTAGGGACTAATATCCAAATAACAATTTATTAGAGACCAATATTAAAATATAAACTTTGTTAGGGACTTGTATCCCCTTTTATTTTAGTTTATGTTTTTGGAATAAGAGGGGTAATCTGGTATTGAATCCACAACCTCTTAGAATCCAACCCATTAGGCATTTAATTTCATTTCAAAACTTATAAGTTTATAGGCTTTGGATGAATATGATGAATAAATAGTCAATTAATCTACTAGTTGAAAAAAACTTGCATTTTCTAGAATTATATTAGCCATTATTTAAACATAATCAAATAATCCTACACAAATCATGTTTAAGAATAAAAAGACTATTTAGATTAGACTAAGTGAACTAATTTTGAAAATATTTATTCTGAGTAATCGGGTTTTCCTTCTTAAGAATTCATATTCAGATCCGACAAAAAACTGGATCATTTTCATAATCCCATACCTTGGTGGTTTATTGTCATTTTCAAAGCTGGAAGGGTCTACAGGGAAATCGAGTAATATGTAGAGGGGCTATTTATAATTTTCCCTTTGAAGCATCTCCATTCTCCAGACACAACGAATGGAATTCTCTAGACTCTTGCAGAAGCATCTTATACCTTTTCAATATATAATTCTCAGTGCTCTGCTCGACTCGTTGTCACAAATTCCATCAGGCTTCAACTAACCAAAAAAAATCCACGTTTTCGAATCGAAGCGAAAGCATGAGGTAGTCTCATATCCATCTTTGTTTTTGGTTTTATTCTGTATTTTGCTTGTATTATTAAATAATCTCTAGAGAGGTTTTGGGTTTTAGATCTTATAATGTCGGTTCGCGTCCGCTGATAATTTAATTTGTTAGTTATGTTATTAGATGTTAGCATTGGTTGAAATAGTAGTATTTGAACTCGTGATCAGTGATTCTCGACATTTCTCAGTTGACCCATTTGATGATTTGCTTCTACTGAGTTGAGACAATCATTTGGATGGCTGAAAATTGTTGATAATGTCATGATCTTATTTATTTTTTTTGATCCCTTTCGTGACTTGTTTTGAGGTCCATTTCTTAGCAAGTAGGTGACCATGGTGAGGAGAACTGGATGACATCTATAGGTTTTTAGGAACCTTCTTCGGCTAACTTTCAAACAAAGTCAAGTCTCATCTCTTGTGATCTTTGTGACTATTAATTTGGGCGTAATGTAAAAGAGGGCATATTAACAAAAGATTATGCTAATTTAAGGCCATGTTGACATTTTTCCCATGCGCTGACTTAATATCTCATCAGCCAGACCGAGAATACACTGAAAATTGAAAATCTTTTTATCTGTGATATGTAGGACATTTCCCAAAAAAAAAAAAATTGTCTCCTACTAGTAGATCATTTTAGTGTTTTATGTTTTTTTTTGTACATGAATAACAGCCTAGCTCATATATTTATATGAGCTAAACATAAACACTCCAAACAAAAAATACAGATATATAGATGTGTCCTCGTGTCTGAATTCTAAACAATTGCTTCTAAACAATTGTGCAAAGACAATTGCCGTTTTTGATATCATGTGTCTATATAGTAATCATAATCTTCAATAAATTTTCAAATCATCAGACATTGTTAATTAAGAGAGAATACCCTCAAAGCTAATGGACTATTCATGTTTCTTCTGCCTTAGTTGAATGTGAAAGCAAAAGTTGCCTTTTGTTTTCTTTCATTTTTAATCATTTCTCAGACAAAAAATGTTGGAAAACATTATTTTGATTACTTCTCAAACCATCACATTACGTTAATTACTTTTTTCTGTTAACAAACAAATTTAACTCATTTTCCATAAAATCTGTTTCATTTTGATTCAAATTAGTTTCCTATTATTTGAGTTTCTATTTAAGGAAAAAATATTGGCATTTACCTATGAAAAAGGAGTGGAGAGTTCATTTACATTGAGGGTAACGTATCTAGGTAAGAAGGGAATGTTTGTAAATAAGAAGGAAATGTTTGTAGCGGAATGTGCCTAAGAAATGTTCAGGTGTATTAATGAGGCTAGGCATGGTTCACACTAGCAATTGCAAGTTCATCATTTTATAAGGAGAGGCTAGCTGTTATTTTTCTGTTTCTTTTTCTAATTTGTCATGTTGAAGCATTTATCGCTAGTTCTCCTGTAGATTTGAAGGAGTGACAATTGTGTTCGTACATCTATTTCGTTCTTCTTTTTCTGTTTGAGTTCAATGATATAGTGATGCCAAATTAGATGCAGTAATGGGATCATGTAGTGTTTAGCCGTTAGCACTGTTATAGTTACCTTGAATCCAGTAAATGTAGGTGGATAGAAACTTGATTAATGTTTATATCTATCACGTGACAGTAGGTGATTTGAATAATGAGCAATTAAGACAATTGGTTTTGTATTAGGTAGAAAGATAAGGTTCTTTTGTAATACTAGTGCATTGTTTCTAGCAAATGTAGATGCCCAGAACTTGGTTGAAGCTATCTCCGACATTGAAGTAGTAATCTGGAGACTTCAGTCAATTGATTTTCTGCTAATGGTTAACGGGATAAAGAAAAGACTTGGTAGAAAGACGAGATCTTGCTGAAAGTGTACACTGAAGAATGTAGAGTTAACCATTTGCAAAATAGGCATGCATGCTTTAACATTCTCATGCTTTTTTTTTTATCCAGAACATCGGGAGTGCCGCAAGATTCACAATGTCTGTCAGTTTGCAGGTGTTTGTCTATTTCTGATTTATATAAATGGATTACTCGCCCTAAAATCAATTTCTGTCACTCTCCTTGTTTCTTGTTATTGATTTATCCTTTTGTTGATAGCCACTGAAACCTTTAGTCTGTTGTTGATCAATGCCAATACAACAATAGAGAAATACCGAGTTGAAGACTTGATAGCGGAAACAGAGAATATCTATCACTAGCAAGCAATTGAGACTAATCATCACACAATTAAAGATCACTAGATTTAACGTGGTTCGACAAGAGTGTCTACCTCTTCGGGGAGGAGGGGAGAAACTTTATTGACAACAGAAAAGAAAATACAAAACTTACAAGATCGCTCTCTCACAACTCTCAATGGTAGAATCTTTCATATAAACTTGACTTCTCTTGACTTACCCTCAAAGGTCACCCCCACGGGGCTTATATTGACACCTAAGATAATCTTAGCTCAACCCAAACTTCAACAATTCAACCAGCACCGTCTCAGAAAAAGTCGAATTCAATTCAAACGGGAAACAAAACTAGAAAAAATTGCCAGACCCGACTCATAGTCAACATATCCAAGTATAAGTCGACTAATAATGTTTATTTGTCGACTACATGGAATTACCAGTCGACTACTCTGACAAAATTCTGAGAACCCAACTATATTAGCCAACACTAGTTGAATATATCAAAGTATAATTCGATTAGGTTAAATCGTAAGTCGATTAATAGACTTATAAGTCGATTTATAACATGCACAAGTCCTATACATGTCCATGTTTGATTTCTGAGACTTGTAAGACCACCTGAACGTATATTCTTCTCCAATGAATATGAGATACTCAAAATACTAACAGTCTCCACCTTGACTCATGTTCATTAAGTCCCTTTGTAGAAATTGGCCTTCGCTTTATTCACCATGCTTTCTCCTTTTGTGACTTCACATGGCTCCCACCAAGAGCCCATTCTCCACCATACATTTGGAGAACTCTCATTAAGTTTAGAGATGCTCTGTACTTCTCCACTGGGATTGTCTTTGTCATCATGTCTGTTGGATTCTTTTTCGTGTTGATTTTCACTGAGTCGATCAACTTATCATCCAGGACCCACTGATGTATCTTATGATATCTCATATTAATGTTTTCGACCTCCTGTGATATGTGATCTTTAGTAAGATGAATAGCAGATTGTCGCAATGAACCTGAATTAAATCCTGCATTATATCAAAAGTCTCGACCAATCTTCTCAACCACAGTTTCTTTTGATGCCTCGACTGTAGCTATGTACTCTGCCTCTGTCGTTGAAAGGGCAACTATATTTTTCAACTCTCCCTTCCAATTAATGACACTCATCTATCGTGAACACATAGCCCGTCGTAGATCTTCGTTGATTAAGATCTCCTGCATAATCTGCATCAACATAGCTTTGTAATTTCCTATGCTTCATCGTTTTCAATTTTTGAAACACTAAGCCTAGTCTCACAGTCCCTCGTAGATATCGTAGCATTTACTTCACTGCTTTTCAATATTGCTTTCCTGGATTTGACATGAACTGACTTTCTGTACTAACTGCATAGGTTAAGTCAGACTTAGTGCAGATCATAACATATATGAGTGATTTTACTGCTCTTGCATATGGTACTCGAGATATCTCTTTTGGTGATTGCGGATACAGCATGGCGTATAGTTTGAAGTGACCTGTTAAAGGAGTGGTGACTGGTCTTTCTTCTGTCATGCTGAATCTCTCCAAATCTCTCCATCACCTTGAGAACGTAATTTTTTTGGGAAAGCCAAAGTCTGTCTGAGCCTTTGTTTTGAGTAATCTCCATACCTAAGATCTTGGCTTCTCTCAAATTTTTTCTTCTTGAATTACTTCTTGAGCTGAGCTTTAAGCTTCTGAATATGTGTCTTGTTTCTTGCAACAATCAACATATCATCCACATATAACAAATATGTAGGATCATTATTCTGCTTGAAATAGACACACCTGTCATGCTCACATCGGTTGTATATGGCCTTGATCATAAAAGAGTCGAACCATTTGTACCTCTCTGGGAGAGGGATTTAGTTAGAAAACACCTTGTTTTTTTGACTTTCCTTAATGTAACATTTAGGTTGCTTCATGTATATCTTCTTTTCAAGCGCACTGTGCAGAAACATCGTTTTGACATTTATCTGCTTTAACTCTAGATCAAACTGAGCTACTACCGTTAATAACATTCGAATAGACGTATGCTTGACTACAAGAGAGAACTCATTGTAGTTAATGTCTTCTTGAGCATATCATTTGGCAACTAACTTAGCCTTGTTTTGCTTGTCTTTCTTGCGAAAGACCCATTTGCCTATTGCTTTGGAGTTCGTTGGAAGATGCACTAATTTTCATGTTTGATTTCTATCCAAAGACTCATCTCCTGCTCCATGGCTGTAATCCACTTGTTGTGGTCATCTGCCTCGATTGCTTCCCTGTAACTGCCATGATCCCTCCTGTTTCTGTTATTAATGCGAGCAAGACATGATCATCTTCCCAGCTATACCTTGTTGGTGACACTGTAATTTTGAATGATCGCCTTAATGGTCTAGGTTGCTCTTGAGTATCCTTCTATTTTCTCCATCTGAATCTGAGGAGTCCTCATTTGGCTCGTGAGGCCTTTTTGGGTTCTCTGAGAACTCAACAATTTTCTTTTCTTGAGAGTGTTGAACTATTTGGAGCTCCACCTCTCGCTTTATCTTTCATCACTTTTTTGTAACATTGATTTTTCGTTATAGACCACATCTCTGCTGGTAAAAGTGCTTCTTATCGAGGGATCTTAATGTTTGAAATCATTGACTCCTTTGGTGAACTCAATGTGGATATACTTCTTAGACTTAGACTCCAGTTTATTCCTTTTCTGACTATCAACCAAACTATACGCGGGGCAATCAAAAATTCGAAAAGCTGGATAACACCAGATCTCCTCGTCATATCTCTTCTGAAATATGAAGATCAACGGTGGTTGATGGTGACTTGTTTATCAGATAACTCGCATGATTCATCGCCTTTGCTCAAAATCCTTCTGACATGTCAGCCTGACACTGCGGGCACGTTATGTAAGTGTATGTTTCATGTGCTTTGCTACTCCATTCTGTTCGGTCACCCTGATATAAGCTAGTGTTTGATGTCCTTTCTTGCTAATTAAGCTTTGAATTTTGTGGAGGTATATACTCACTTTCACTATCGGACCTAAAGACTTTCACCTTTCGCCCCTTGTGATTCTCCACCATAGTTTCACTCCTTGAACTTTTAAAATACTTTTGATTTCTGCATCAAAAAGTATACCCAAACTCTCTTGGAGAATTCATTTATGAATGTAACATAGTGCCTAGCACCCCCGATGGATGGTACTGACGGAGGTCCCTACACATCTGTGTATGAGATCTAGCAAGTCTTTTGTCGTGTGATGTGATGTAATCTTTGTACAAAGATTAAGTTTGCAATATTTGATACCTGGTAGAGTACTCTTTTTGTGTAGGACTTGAAGACCTCGCTCGCGTATGAAGGCTCATAATATTCTCCATTGTTGTTGAAGTATCACTAACAACAATGCTTCCTGATAATGCTTCCTGTCAACTTGTACAAGTTTGTTATTCGTTCTTCTTTGAGAATCGTCAGGAAGCTCTTGATAATTTTGATACCTTCATCTGCACCTGAAAATTTGCACCCATGATCTTCCAAAGCTCCCAACGAGAGATTCTTAAATCTGGAACGTGACGGTACGTTCGTGAGGGTTTGAACTTGTCCATCAAACATCCTCATACGAATGTTTCATGCCAAACGTCTTGCATATAATATAGTTACCCATCAGGACAGAGCTTCCATCGTAAGGCTTATAAGTACCAAACTACTTTTTTTGGGCACATGTGGTGTGCGCGCCTGAGTCTAGTAACCAAGCGTCGAGTATTTTCTCTTTCGTGACTCGGCCGTCAATACATCAAATGTATTCTCATCTGCTTCTTCGACAACTCCGGCTTGATCTGCCTTTCAACTAGCCCCATTAGAATCTTTATCGCCTTCCTTCTTCAGCATTTCCTTGTATTTTTCATAATTTTTCTTGATGTGCCTTGGTTTCTTACAAAAATAATAAGAAAAACTGCTAAAAGCTTTTGAATCTCCTTTGAGTATTTTAACCTTTGTTCTCCCCTTTTGGCCTTTGACAGCCAGTCCGGAAACCTCCTCTGTAGAATCTGTTTTCTTCATCAGCTCGTTACCTAACATCTTCTAACTCTAAGATCTCTTTACCATATATGATGGTGGTCGCCAAGTGGTTATAACTTAATAGAAGAGAAGAGAGTAATAGAAAAGCTTTGTCTACTTTTTCTAGCTTAATCTCCAGAGCCAACAAGTCAACAAGTTGCTTAAAATCCTTTTAAAAGCATTAAGATGTTGTAGAATAGGCGTACCTTCTTTCCTCTGAAGCCTGTATAACTGTTTATTCATGAAGAGTTTGTTTGACAAACTTTTTCATCATGTAAAGGTTCTCCAGCTTGCACCAAAGGCCAGCAGTTGTCTCTTTATTCATGACGTTGTAGAGGACCTTGTCTGATAGGCATAGCATGATCGTCGTCTTTGTGCGGAAGTCCAACTCATCATTCCCCATTTTCGATGACTTCTTCTCAATACTATGTAGGGTCTTATGTGTGCCCTCCTTCACGAGCAATGATGTTACTCGCATCTTTCATAACAAGAAGTTGGATTTCTCATCGAATTTCTCCTCCACTCGAACTTGGTTGTCGTGGTCGTCTTGCTAGCCATTGCTCTGATACCAATTGTTGTTGATCAATGCTGATACAACAACATAGAAAAACCGGGTTGAAGACTTGGCACTGGAAACGTAGAAGATTTATCACTAGCAAGCAATTGAGATTAATTGCTTACGTCCACGGGGAGGAGGGGTGAAACTTTATTGAAAATAGAGAAGAAAATACAATAGTTACAAGAAGATCTCTCTCTCTCTCTCTCTCTCACACACAATCTCAATGGTGAAATTTTTCATAAACTTGACTTCTCTTGACTTACCTTCAAAGGCCAACCCCAAGGGATTTATATTGGCACCTAGGATGATCCTATTCCAATTCAAACTTCAATAATTCAATCAGCACCACATCAGAGAAAGAAGGAAAGCTAAATCCAATCCACACTGAAAACAGATTCAGAAAAGAAAACTGCTAGACTCGACTCTAGTCGACTATACCCAAGTACAAGTCGGCTAATAATGTTTATTAGTTGACTATACGAACATTATTAGCCGACTATACGAAATTACCAGTCGACTACTCTGACAAAATTCTGAGAACCCAACTCTCTGTTAGCCAGTGCTAGTCGGCTATACTAAAGTATAAGTTGACTAGGCTAAATCATAAGTCGAGTAATAGACTCATAAGTCGACTTATAACATGCGCAAGTCATGTACGTATCTATACTTAATTTTTGAAGCTTGTAACAACTCTACTTGAACCTGTATTCTTCTCCAATGAATATGAGACACTCAAAATACTAGCATAGTCAAAAGTAGCTACTACAGAAATAGTGTTGATAATTTCATGATGTAGTTTGTTCACGTTTAGAGGACTAAATTGAATGTGTTGGCAAACACAAATGTCCCTGTGTGTGTATGACTGGAAATTCTTACTTGTTGGCAATGACTAATCTCTCTTTCGCTACATTTCCTTCCCCATTGTATCTGAATATGTGTTATGTTCTTGTTTGTCAGTCGACATCCGCTTACAAAGTGGGCTCAACGATCCGACAAGGTCTTCATCACCATTGAACTGCCTGATGCCAAGGATGTGAAGCTCACGCTGCAACCTGAGGGTCACTTCAATTTTTCTGCGACCAGTGGACCTGACAAAATTCCTTATGAAGTCGATTTTGAGCTGTATGACAAAGTTAATGTTGAGGTAATTGCTTGCTTATGAATCATCTTCCCACCCCTACCATTAGCAATCTATAGGGATATAATCACTTGATGAATGCACTGCAGGAGAGCAAGGCTGCTATTGGCTTGAGGAACATATGCTATCTTGTGAAGAAGGCTGAGAAGAAATGGTGGACTAGGCTTTTAAAACAAGAAGGGAAGCCCCCTGTATATTTGAAAGTAGATTGGGACAAGTGGGTTGATGAAGATGATGAGAAGGAAAACAAATGTGAGTTAAAAGTTTTTCTTTACTTGGCTCTTCTTATTCTTTCCTCTGATTGTCTTCAGCGCTAACTAACTGCGATGTTCCTGTTGAATCTTTATATTGTTTCAGTTGAAGATACGGACTTTGGAGATATGGATTTCTCGGTATGTAATGAACATCTTATGTTTCTTTGAGAACCTAATGGGTAATGAATCTTTCCACTTTTTTTACTATGACTTGTTCATGCCCCCTTTCTTTTGCAGAAGTTGGACATGGGTGGTGCTGACGATGACTTTGATGCTGATTCTGACACAGATAAAGGTTAGTCATTTTTTCTCTCGTAATGTCAGTGGAGCATTATTTGCAATGTTGTGTTTTGGCTATGGTGCCTGATCACATGTGACGATTTCGTCTTTGGACAGCTGATAATCTTAGCTTTATGTTCAATATAATGAAATTTTGTTACCACTGAAACTAAAGGTGTTGGATTCCATTTTTGAAAGCTTATGTGGATAATCTTAGCTTTCAAAAATCTTCATGGCTGTTAGTTTCTGTCATGTGCCAGAAGCCTAGAACAATATGATGTGGAAATTTAGCGAATAGTACAACTCAGGTGTCTAGAACAGAGTTACAGAAATATTGCAAATAGGATGTCAGCGTTCAGCAGCTGAAACCCTTATACTCTGTTAAAAAGGCTGTTGCACTATGTCATTGCTAAGATGGCTAGAGAAATCCTAGGATTTTTCAGAGCGGTCTCAATTTTGGGAATGGGAAACACACTATCTTTTCTGATCTAGGATCCACGCTAGACTCAGAGAACAAATGTTGCTACCTAGCTACTGAGAAAGATGTATCTGATTTGAATTTGTTAGTTAATTTGATCCGACTGGTCTGATCTTGTTATCCGTCCTGATGCTTCTACTTAGATGAATGCATTTTTAAAAAGTTCGAATAAATCATTGTAGCCTTAAAAGGATAAAGTCTGTCTTACAAATCACAAACATTGTTCATATGCCTCACAGTGTGAAGATTTTTCATGATAAAAGTCTTTTCCTTAAGTTTCTGTGGTCACCTCTCCTGCATTTGGTTTTTTTTTTTTTTTTTAATCCTATTGCTGCTTGATTTTCCCAAGACTTGTCAAGACAATATATCAAGGTTTCCGATGTTATGCAGAGGATGAAGAGATGGGAGACACTAAGGTGGGAGATGAGGGCAAGGCTGAGGAACCCGGTGCAGCTGCTGCTCCAAGCGAGAGGCGTGATGATGCTCCATCATCATCAATTTAGAAGTCTTTCTTGCACTTAAAAGGATAGGAAATATGTGCATCTGATTGTAATAATGAATTCTAGACGTGCAGTTTGAGTGTTGGTGGGGATGATGATGATCTTTTAACTGATAGCTTGCTTGTGTCGTCTTTTTATTGTGTTATGGTTCTCGATGCATTTGAAAGATCCAGCTGATTGCAGATGTATGATTGTTTTGCGCTCTGATGTTGTACTGTTACGAGGTCAGAATGTGGTGCCCCTCTGAGATCCATTTCATATTAGTTTCATTGCTTTTTATTAGCTCGATATGAAATTACTGTCTCGTTGTCGTTCAAGTTTTGCGGGTGGTAGAATTGAGGCTCAGAAAAGGTAGTCTCTCTTTTTTTTTTTTTTTAAATTTTAATTTTTTTTTTTTTAAGTTCCTTTCCTAGCTGGCCAGATATTAAGCATGGGAGCTTTTCTGTGTCTTTTAATTGATAGCCATGATCTCTGCACACGTGGTTCAGCCAAACTGAAAAAGATTAGGAGCAGAAGTGCAAAAGCAAATAGCATAACTCAATAAATACAGGCCATATAGAGAAAGCTGACGAATTTTTCAAGTGTCTATCAACATGAAACGGCAAAAAAGATGTCATATTTCTATGTATATAGATATTTAGCTCTCATTAATGTATCGTTTTCAACTCCCAGCAGTTGACAGCTCAAAAGCATTCATCAAAACAGCATGAAGATGAATTCACAGTTTCTCAAAAGTTTGGTGGAAACAATCACTAGAGACTACATAATCTTCTAAATTGATGACCGCATAGCCTTCCTACTTTTCTGGTAGCCTCAGCTGTACCCCTTCCGGTGGTGGCCTCAATGTGCAAACCATCTCCTTTGTCTTCCCAAAATAAACCTGCCAGTAAATACACAAAGCTCATAAACAAGCTCACAGTTGACAACTCACCCCAACATAACTTGCTGTCTTCATTTTTTTTTTTTTTTTTTTTTTGGGTTGGTTGGTTTACCCTCCAGTTCTTCTATCATCTTCCCCATGTTGCATAGATGGCCCTCAGCAACAGTAGCATCCATATTCATCTGTGATTGACAAATGCATGTTATGATGAAGATTATGCAAAACAAAGCTTGGCATATGTTGATTCATGCTTCACAACTATGGGAAAACTATAAGAGTTAACTCTGTCAGGTGAGAAAGAAATGGCTGCAACATGTCTTTTTTTTAATCCAGTATTGAAAAACATCCAACAGGCAGCCATAAACAGGACTACATATAACAACACACGAGATGGAAGAAGGATTAAAAAGTTTCCAAAAGGAAGAAAAGGAAAGAGAGAGATGACAGCCAAAGGACAAAAAATGACAATGTATGTTTGTTTACCAGAAAAAGATCATGTGTCCATGCTGGACAAGCATCTCTGATAGCATTAGATGCACATAAAACAGCTGATACTAACGAATGTGATATCTACTACCAAGTTATTAGGGAAGGATGTCGTTGGACCATATGGGAAGCACGACAACTGGGTGATGTATTTTCTTTCAAGAATTATTATATTAAGTGCAGTACAAAAAAAGGGTATTTATATATTGTTTCTGTTGGTATCAACCAGTCTGAACTGCACAAATATTGCACGCATGGAAATGTCCATTAAGATTGGAAGAATTCAACACAAAAATCTTTCAAAAGCTTGAAACTCTGACAGAAGATCATATTCATTCATCAACAATAGGGATGACTAGGGAGAACATAAAGGAAATGTGGCTGTGGGGGCAATATGTGAGCCAAATAAATGAAATAAAATACACAGCCAAGAGAAATGGGAACACATCTGCTACTAATGTATGTCAGTACACATACAATCAAGTGACACTAGACAATTCACACAAGCAGTTACCTACTATCTCTAAACTTTCACACAAATATGTCAGATTTGGCACTTCCTCAAGTGTCAAACACAGCAATTGAACGATGATATCATAGTTTGCTGACTTGAGAGAAGTATCTGCCACGTATCAAGTCATCTCCTCCTTTGAACTTCTTAATCAACATGTGAATCCCTTGTAACTAAACAATTATCATGAAAACATGAAATGGCTATAAGAGCTAATTGCACCAAAATGTCAAAATTGCTGAAGGTAGTATTTTGTAAGGTACTGCAAGGTAGTATTTATTTATTTTTTCTTTTACCTCAGGAATGATGAGAATTTCACAACGCTTGGGAAAGATTTGCCAAGTAATTAAAGTAACGAAAACAACTACAACTCTTGAACAATATCACAATATTGTAGCTAATCTCCATACAACCTCTTGCCCAATTCAAAGATTCTGCTCTACCATGTTCCAAGCCTGTCATCCTACAAGCTATTTTAACCTAGAGCCAAAAAGCCCCTACTGCTACTCACTTCCTAAATTAACCCTCGAACCAATTCTAAGTTACCTATCATGTCAACTTCTAATTGTCCATTTCAAACCACCATATCATGCCAATGATACAGCTGATATACTCCCCACTTTTCCAAAATCCTCTTCCTAAAAAGCTCAAACCTCACATGCTCTTCTCACCAATTACTAATACTCTTTTGCAAACTTCCTTAGGTAACAAAAGAACGAAAAACTAACTTTGAGCCCCTTCCATCACCATGACCAACCTCATCTCTAATCAAAACCATGACCTGCCACCCTTATTCCTTGTTAGGATTCCCATCTTAGCACTTAGACACACCTTAACACATCTTTCAATATTAACAGCTAGCAGTTCCATTACGCTGTTATTGCATAAATAACTAGGCTCGTGGGGTATGGTATTACCCACAGTCGCCTCTTATGAGCACCTTAAGCATTCTAGTTAATTAACTAACATTTTGGTTTTCTACATGCACTTATACAAACCATAGACCACTATGGCTTATAAATGTAGCTAATATGATTGTATGCATGTAAAAAGTGATCCGTAGTTTTGTTAGCATCATTACCCAATGCAATCTAGTCTTATCTCACATAAACTAAAAGAGCCAAAATTATCATAAATCATTTGTCTCATGGCAATTTTACAACTTGATGTGGCAATGGAGCGTCCCAAGGGTGTCCCATAAGTGTTCGAGTGTCCACCAAGTCAAAAAATCTAAAACTTTAAGTGTTTCAGTAAGGGCTGAATGAAATGTAAGGTAAACTTTTAGGAGCCTATGATTCAATCGAATCCGGGTGTATCACCGCTACTCTTGGCTCTTGGGAGAGTGAAGAAGAATTAAAGGAGTGAATAAAAATTGTTGAATTCCGGTTCAATGGAATTCCTGAACAACAGAAGTGGTAAGACAAACAGAGGGAGCAAATAACAGTGCCTTCATTAAAATTGGTGAAACTGTAAGACAAACCTTCTTGTTCCAGGCGCATGACCCTGAGGTGTGTCGGTATCAATTTTCTGGCCAGCTTGAAGCATGAGATGTGGTCCAAGATGATGAAGGTAGTGGGCGTTTCCTCTCTCACAAAACTCAGTATCCAGATGAATGGCATCCTACGGATATTTTCTACAACAAATATCTGAAATTGGGGAACTCGATCTCTTTGCTTTTTTATTTTGTTGTTGAGGAGAATCAACCAAAAGACAAATAGATGAAAGCTATGTTGCACGGACATGATGATTCTATCATGGACACGACAAGCCGACATGTGGTTCTTAAAAATACACATGCCATGTGTATCTGACACAAGCATGTTGGACACGTGTCTGACACGACGCGACTTCATGATAGGAGTGTCCCTCCTACATAGTGTCGGTTTAATCAACAAGCTGGTTGGTCAATTGCTGATAGATGGAGAGGGTATTTTGCATGTGGTAAGGGGATGTGACAGGATCCTGTAAGAATCTTGGATTATTATGTTTAGGCTATAAAAACATAGAAGAATGTGGAGGGTGGGGAAACGTTGTGTTTTCACAGGAATTCTAGTAGTTTTTACATTAATGCAGTTGCCTCTTCCTTTTCTCCAAGTATTAAAAAGAGCTCCTAGTGAAAGTTTCGTTAGCAACCACAATATTGTCATAAGCAACAAAACACAAAGACACATTTGTTTCTCAGAGGCAAGGTCTCCATTGCCAACCTGAAAGTTTATTTCATAATGGTTTGGAATCGGAAGCTTCCTAAATTGCTTCTGTTCTAACCCTCGTTTAAATGGATGGAAATATTAGACGAAGGGAGTTAAGGTAGGGTTAGATCTAGCTGAAGCCACTATGGTATGGGCTATCAGGGTGGAACAGACATATGCCAGTTAATCATCCCTCTGAGAATAAAGATTAGATTTCCCTCAACAGAAGGTTCATGTTAGCATTACATGAGGAATAGGCTTAGCTCAAAGAACACCACCAAGAATATTTTCTTGAATACTTCCATGGAATCCAATTGAAAAATAGATGGACTCAGAAACCAACCAGCCTTGCAGAAAGATCCATCTCCTAGAAGATATTTGCATGCCTCTTACTCTTTCATTTCCTTGGTTCTAAGGATACATTTGGTTGCCAGTTTTTTAGTGTTGCTCCTTGTGTGCTTTTGGAGCTTCTCCCCCACAAAATTCGAGTTATTTTGTGGCTTACATGCTTCCGTGTAGTTCTTTCCACTTTCTTCGAATTATTTTATTTGTTGCATCTCCAATGTAGCTTTAACCCACCCTTTTCATGTCGGGCTAGCTACACACTTTCTATGTAGCTTCTCCGCTGCTCAATTTTGGTTGGCGAATGAGTGTTTGGATTGTGAAATTGGTCTTTAGCTTAACACTTTATACCTTGAGATTCTTTTGTTCCAATAATACTTCTTTAATAGAAAAAAATGGGTCTTCCGATTTTTCCTTGGAGAACTACAATACCAAAATATTTCTAAATGAAAATGACAATTTTAGACTTCTAATTGCAAAAAAGGTTGATGATCTGTTAAGGAATACATCTCTCTAAACTTCGAATCAGATTGCATAATACCAGAACAAGTATAGAGAACTTTCGATGTAACTATGAGCGAAAAGGGAACCCAAGTCACTTGGCATGCATTCTGACCTCACTGTACTTGTGGTGAATGGTGGGTGTGTGGGGTTCAGGGGTGAGGGCATTATCTTTCTAAAACCAAAACTATCTCTGTTTTCTAGAATAATACCCAACACAGCACTATAGCCTTACCGTTCATCTGGCCCAGTTTCCCCTCACAAGTTACCAAGAACTACAATCTTCGGATTACATTCATATGGCTGACTGCACCACAGCAAAAAGCCAAAACAGTATTCTTGAATTCAAGCATTTCTTTTTCAAATCAAAACCCATGGCACGAATATTTTCTCAGAGTTACACAAACCTTAAAGTTGTAACAGAAAGAGAAGCAATGTTAATAACATTTTGGAGAGTAAACCATTGACAATAACCAGGAAATTTGAGCAAATATCAAGACCTATGATGTATACATGCATATTATACTCACTGTAAAGGTAAATTAAAATACCAAAAAACAAAGAAAAGTTATGGTCTATTCTAAAGTAATATGAAATAAATAACAACAGGAAAGCTCAGGCAAATGCATGAAGTCATATTAATAGCAAAAAGATAATATAAAATTAAATAAACAAGTCACAAAAAATATACATAGATGCTCACATATAGGTTTAATCAACTGACATGCACGCAATGAGTTGTAAAAGCTCCATCAATTAGTTTGCTTCATCATGAGTAGTTCTCATATCCAGTTTGGCAAGCCGTTCCGCGTATGATGCTGGAGCAATTTAAATAGCAATTGTCATTTGTCAAATATAGGAACACTAACAGCATACTGTATAAAAAAAGGAAAGAAAAGGAATTTACCACACAAACATAAAAAGGGCTGCATTAAGAAGAGGAGGTTAAGCTATCAGTCTTCTACTTTTCGTTTGACATCTAAGGAACCCAGTTCAAATCTATGATACAGATCTCTGACTAAAATCTTAGCTCAATATTTATGTTCATCTTCATTATCAAGGTTATTACCATTCATTCTATGTTAGCACGGATACTTCTAACATCAAGATGTGTGCGTGTCAGATACATCCTGGACACCAACATTTCTTGGACACACCAAGATTAATACCATTCAATCTATGTAGCACAGATTCTAGCATCAAGGTGTGTCCGTGTCAAACACGTGCCAGATACCAACACTTCTTGGACACACCTAGGACGCGTATTGGACACCTATCAAATGTGTTCTCAATTTTTTAATATAATTTTATTTTTGACACTTTTTGGACACTTCCAAAACACTTATAGGATACATATTTATGCTTGTTAAAACACTTGTTTCATGCTAATTGCAAGTTAAGATATGTGTTTGCTATCGTTCATATGTTAAAGGCCATATTGTATGGGAAAAGACAAAAATAGTGGATTTTATACAAAAATGATAGGTTTAATATATGTTTCAATGAAAGAAGTGAAATGCATAAAGTAAAGATATAAAAAGATGAAGAGTAAACACCTATTACCAATTCAGTCATACAACTGTATGTGAACATTATTATCTTATCATTATTATTAGAATGTAGAAACTAAAAACGTGTATATGTACATTTTCATCAGTGTGCATGTCTAGATATATGTACATTTATCTTTATTGGAGGGAAGCACGTGCTGACGCACACATTGATGCACTTTCTCCTTGTTCATGGTTGTGATTTGTGTCCTCCTGTCCTAATCTATAAGGAATTTCAAGTGTATTATTGTGTCTGCGTCATGTCATGTCTGTGCCCTTCATCTTTACCCATGCTTCTTAGATACCATTTGTCCAAAAACTAAAGGTTGATACA
Organism: Agave tequilana; assembly: GCA_038442645.1. NCBI lineage: Eukaryota > Viridiplantae > Streptophyta > Magnoliopsida > Asparagales > Asparagaceae > Agave > Agave tequilana. Next base: position 110,520 of record JAVJIF010009565.1, read on the forward strand.
ATGTACATTACATGGATACTGCTGTAATCTAAATGTAAGTTCAAACGATCTTTTCACTCACGCTCGGTTGGCCGTAGAACGAGAGAAACATGACCTTTTTTCTTCTTTCCAGGTTCCAGAGGACAAACTGCAGGTACACAAAATCATATGATTGTACCAAATGAAATAATGAAAAAGAAAAATAAAAGATTTAGACTAAGTAGCACACCTGGAGTGGACAAACAACTCAGTGCCTCGTGATAAATAGCAGCTTGCAGCATATATATTCGTAATTCACCGGTTAAGTGTTCTTGTAAAGCTTTTCTGGCGTCTATGCAAATATTGGGATGTCAACAACATATACTTTTATCTGTTCAATATTACATGTGAAATGGAGCAAAAGCTACCAAATGCAATAGCCTTTTGAGCAATTACACAAGAAGATGAAGGGTTTCTTAAACGATGTTGAAAGGTAAAGGTAATTCCAGATATTATTTTACATTTTTATATATTCTTCATAGCTATATACAGTCTAAAGTTTAAACAAATGAATTATTATTCATAATAGAGGATGTTGCCTTTGTAAATATATCACTGAAGTGATAGAATTTTGTCTCCTCTTTCTGGATGCTACTTATACTGGTGTTCCAATATTGCACCCCAATTTAGTAATAGACACAATGCAGCAAGTAAAGTTGAAGTTGTGGAACTGTGGACCTGTGTGTAATCCTGATATGCAATCCTCTGTGTGCATATAGGTGGGTGGGTTTTTAGGGGGAATGAATAAGACTTGGGAATAAACAATAGCAAATAATATCCAATAGAAAATTAGAAACAATTCACAGAAATATTAAAGATGGCAAATAAATATTGCTGAAATATTTTTCCAGTAAATATTTGCAATGAGAAATAAATGCAAATAACAATGAGAGAAGAAATGTTAAAAATGAGGATTTATAAAGGATCAGCCAACCCCATGTCCCACAGCTACTATCCAAATCACTCTTGCCCCTTGGGATTGCTTCCTTATCTACCAATCTCCTAATTGGTCGGGATCAAACCTAACAACCTTGGTAGATAGGAGTTGATTCTCCCTTACAATAAGATGACTTATCAGAAGAGGTCACTTGTTCTCAAAAGAGATTACAAGAAAAAGGACTTACAACTATATTATCAAATTAGAATCAAGATGATTTGCAAATGCAAGCTCAAATGTGGACTTATATGATTGGCTTGAAAAATAATTTTGTAGCATTGAAATTCTAGCGTAAAAGGTTAATGCTAACCAACATAAAAAAGCCTATATATGTTGTGTGGTTACATATATAACCTTTAATAATAAACCAGCTTAGAAAAATATCAGTTGACAGCTCATGGGATGGGAATTCGTATTCAAGCTGAACAACTTGATGCTAACTATCAACTAAAAGCAAGCGTGCCCAAATGCTCAAATAAACCAGCAAAACAGTCAGTTAGACAAGTCGATTGCTCAAAGTGACCGGTTGACTGCAATGAGATCATTGATCCAGCTGGCACTAGCTGTTCATTCTGCTCATAGCTGTTATAACCCAAGCGTTGCTGGTTATAACGAGAACTGTTCTGGGGAATTCTAACTTGTGTCAAATGAGTTAAAGATGACTGTACTCAAAGTTTGCTTTTCTCTGCTCTGGTCAAGGAACAGTTGAGCGCATTGCCTAAGGTTGATTGCTCTGCACTAGAATTGCCTAAGGTTGATGAGCCTTTAAAAGCTGCTTCTAGTTGGGGAAATTTGACAATGTCTCTGGTGATTGAGTACACTGACCAAGGAACATTCTAAACCCCATCACTTATTTACAAATAGATTTACGCTCCTAGAGACTTGACATTCTTCCTGCATCCATGAGCTTGATGTGTCTGGATTGACCTTTCAACTAACTTTCAAGGACACTAAACTGTGAAAGTATTTGCTGATCAATTATAAATTTTAATCATATTGATATCATCAAAAAGTGAATTAGTTTCCTTCGTGAAACATTGCAGTAAGTAATATAAGATGTAAATCATGGTAAATTATGGAAAGTCCAATATCTGAGTCCTGGTCATGGCCTTCTTTGAAAGGGGAAAAAAAAACAAGAAGGAAATCCAGTAAATTATTTTTAGAATAAGGGTAAATTGAAATGACACCAGAACTAAATTTCCTGCAGAGAAGGTAACCCTAAAATTTTCTTCAAGTAAGTTGGTATGGTCATGTAAGTTAACCTCACTTGGTTATTTGTTCGAGAGAGACTGCGATTATACTCTAGGCACACAATGTTATAGTGCATTGAAATTCTGTCAATTCAAGCATCTTCAAATTATTTCAAAACACCCTGGTCAATGTTCCAATATCCTACAAAAAAGGTTATTATCTTAACTTTAGAAAGTTCAAGCATCTTTTGCAATCAGACTTCAGAAACTAGAAGTCTAAACCTCAGTATTTCCTAAGAGGCTAAAAGCTACAGAAGGGTGCTTCCACTTCCATAATCTTTATACATATATACCACCTTTTCCTCAATATTCATGATATGGATCATAAGCACCAGCCCATGTCTCAATAGTGATGCACTTCTTACGCCAATGGCATATTCATAAATTTCTCATTGAATAGTATAAGTGACCAACAAACAAGGTTGTTTCCATCATGTTGCATGCTGCCTGCCTGCTTTTGAAACCTTCTTAGAGCTCTTCCTCCGCATGCAATTCCAATAAATGCTTTCTTTTCTTGAGATTTATGAACTGAGGTTACACTTGCTGGAGACATAATCTTTCTTTCCCTTTTACTCTATCTTTCTGACCTGTCTACATTAACGAATTCCCAGTAACAACATCTAATTCTCCAGCTCTATTATAGACATTATTCCAGGCCTTGTTCATAATGAGCTTGAACAGTGCTCAAGAAGAGAAATCATAGAATGCCCTCATTTATACCTCTAAACACTGTATTTGACATTTTGAAAGAAATATCTATACATAATTGGGTCCGCCCGATTGCATTTGCTTCAAGTTGCCAAGTGCCCATGTAAAACACCTTATATGGTTGGTTTCTCTACTTAATATTGTACATTGAGTTTTTTTTCCCAAGTCTTTTAGCTTTTCATGACATTTGATGATCACCCAGTCTTCTTCATGTGTGTCTCATAATTTTAATTCATGAAAACTTTTGTGCAACTGCCTGCAATAATTTAAATTGTATAAATAGGGATCAAACTACTTCCCCATTCAGGCACCATCAGCCTTATTTTATAGCATCTTTCATTAACTCAGTCCAAATAAAAACACTTCATGAAATTCCGGACCGACTATAACATTGAAAACATGTGACCCACTTGAAAAAATTACCTGCTACCACTAGCATAAAAGTCTTATCAACCTGCTAGAACAGTATTTATATGGTGGACAAGCGCCCACCCCACAAAAGCCACAAACACTGACACCCGCACACTCTCATACACTCTTTTGTCTCTCCCTCCTCAGTATATGTGAAACACAGTCTAAGGCACAAAAAGATTATTTCTTAATACATCACCTGATGAGCAAACGAAGTTGACATCTTCAAATTCACAAAACCGGAGAATCAATGGAAGTTCAGGTGCCATGCTATACTGAGGTTTTCTTGGAGTCATTTTGGTGTCCAGTAATACATCTAGTACCTACATCAGAGACCACAGTTTAAATAAAATTCTTCAGAAGACAGGAATTAACAACCAACTTCACAACTTAACCACCTGATAGACGCAACTTCAGGTTTGTGCACAGAACAATCAAATCTAACATAGTCTGATGCATGCAACGAGAGTGATCATGCAAATAATGAAAGCCTCAGTCAAGTTATTAACTTCATTTTTATGCATATACAGTTGTCAAGGATCTACTTTCTCTGTTTAGTTTTCTTATACACACAGGTCAAAGGTGCAGAGCTTACCGTTATAATTGTAAAAAGCTTAACACCAAACAGACTTTCTTGTGGATTTTCTATCGCGAAAATATTCTATAGACAAATTTTTATACACAAAAAGATCATATGTTGCATTGTTAGAGGTATGGTTTCCTGATGTAAAACAGGATCGCAATCACCTTAGAATACAAATAAAAAAGAAAACTAGGGTTTTACAAGAAATATAATGAAAAGAGAGAATAGGGTTGGAAAAATAACCAGATAACTTTGGGCTTCGCACCCCTTGCGCGGGCTTCACACCCCTTGCACCACGGGTTTCGCACCCAAAACTCAAGAGCACTCTCAAGAGAATTTTAACTGGAAAAAGTTTTTATTTAATCATTGTCTACTTATTCATTGAGTTGAGCCTCTTTATATAGGCTCTTACAAAGTGAACTTCTCAGATATAACTGATGTGGTACTAAAAGAAAGAAACAAAACACATCTCAAAAATAAACTAAGACATGGAAAGGTAACTGACAACTGGCGTGATGTCCTCATCAATTCCCCCGGGGTGGGAGAAACCCGACCCTGCCGAGTGAGGACTTCCCTCACGAAGCATATTAATCGGGCCAAGGTGGTGGTCGTGGCAGCATCACTGGTACGCCGTGTTGATACCATGGTGGCGGAGGTGGAGCTGGTCTCCGTGACGGGTCAGCTGTGAAAGATGACAGCTCGTTCAAGACATAGAGAGTAGACCAAGGCGCATCATCCCTGCTGAAGACGGAACTAACACCAGGATCCCATGGGCTATCCAACTCGTAAGCAATAGAAGCAATCCTCTTCAGAGCCCTATCAAAATCTTTAGGCCAAGCGTGCAACTTCCTCACAGCCTCAGAGCGACTCATAACCATCACCTTATTATCAACCGCAAATTCCTGCAAAGTACTATATGGATACGCAGCAAATTTGTGAGTATCATTGTAAATTGCTATCGATCTAGTGATATCATTAATGTATGCAACAGGAAAATGCAATGTAGTAGGCTCAACTATCTCATTCACGTCATCACTGGTACTATTAGACATGTGAATTTTATCAATAACCAGTGTGTCGGCACCAACTGCTGTGTCTATACTAACAGTCTTGGGAGGAACATAGACTTCCTCAATAACCTTCGAAACATCAACTTCATCACTAGACATAATTCTAACATGTTGACTCTCTGAAGGACACTGATAATCATAATGTCCATATCCCTCACATTTATAACACTTAGCCTTAGCATTGACTAGCGTTTTGAAAGTCAAGTCTAACCTTAATGCAATATCAAAGGCCTCTTCAATAGTGTCTAAGTCATAGGGGCCAGTAATCATAGCACGTTTTATTTTAGGTCGTAAACCCCAAACAAACCTAGTTAGAGTCTCAGAAGGGTGCTCTCTCACTTCACTACGATGGGTTAAGTCCTTAAATATGGCAATGTAATCATGAACGAACATATGGCCTTGATGGAGGTTATGTAGCTGGTCTACGTAGGGGTCCCTATAATGCTGACTAGTCATAATGGCTCAAGCAAACAAGCAGATGCAGTGAAGAACCCTAGAGTCAAGTAAACTAAATGTATGCACTAAACGAACAAAACACCTTAAAGTTCAAGTTCTAAATGTAAAGAAAAATGCATTCCTAAAATGATGAAAGTGATAAATGCTGATGCAACCACTAAATCGAAGCAAATAACATTTCAACTAACAAATTATAGCAATCCATATAGTAGTTGCAAGTAATCTACAGTTAACGATTCAGGTCAAGTTAGGATATCACCTCGAGAATGGAGCAAATCAGACTCTAATCGGGGCAGAAACAAGCCCTGGACTGTGGTGCGCTGATCTGCTGAGCTAAATCTGACAAACGACCGAAACTTGAACTAGAATATGAAGGCTGTAGGTGTGTAGTGTTGCTCTCCACGAATCCGCTGCTTCGAAAACGGCTCGAATCGATCTTGAAACGAGCTCAGAATGGACGAATGTTGAGGATTTTGGGGGACATGAACAGTAACCTGGAGGTTACTGTTCGCGTGAACAGTAACAGGGAAATTACTGTTCACTGTGAACAGTAAAGTTCTTTTTTTCTGTTCTATTTTTTTTTGTTCTGTTTTTCTGTTTTCTGTTTTTTCTATTTTCTGTTTTTTTCTGTTGTCTGTTTTTTCTTCTTTTTTTTTTGTGCAAAGTAGATCTAAATCTAGATCTAACAATAATCGAATTTTTTTTTGCCAAGTAGATCTAGATCTAGAGATCCAGATCTAGATTTAGGATTTGGGAAAGAGAAGAAATTCGAAGGGGATTGGGATCAAAGCTCTGATACCAAATTGATGTAAAACAGGATCGCAACCAAATTGATGTAAAACAGGATCGCAATCACCTTCGAATACAAATAAAAAAGAAAACTAGGGTTTTATAAGAAATAAAATGAAAAGAGAGAATAGGGTTGGAGAAATAACCAGATAACTTTGGGCTTCGCACCCCTTACGCGGGCTTCACACCCCTTACACCACGGGCTTCGCACCCAAAACTCAAGAGCACTCTCAAGAGAATTTTAACTGGAAAAAGTTTTTATTTAATCATTGTCTACTTATTTATTGAGTTGAGCCTCTTTATATAGGCTCTTACAAAGTGAACTTTTCGGATATAACCGATGTGGTACTAAAAGAAAGAAACAAAACACATCTCAAAATAAACTAAGGCATGGAAAGGTAACTGACAACTGGCGTGATGTCCTCATCATTTCCAGTATTGGACATTGGGCAAAACTGGTATCGGATGTTGGATTCTTCAGGCACCATAAAAAATAGAATTCAAAAATATCAACCGTGTGTATCAGACCATTCCATTTAGTCTCAAACATGCCCACTGAAGTATATTGGGAAGTTTCTGATAATAAATGAATTATTTGTAGCAAGAAAGACAAAAAATAATATAAAACACTGGATTCTTCAGCACTGGTTAAAAGCTTCAGGGATTCTTCCCTTAAATTTTTGGGATTCTTTTTTCAAAAATATTCAAAGAATTTGTGTGGCAATCGTCAGCTATACCTCACACACAGCGAAAAATCTTGGAAAGACAGGGAAGACCTACAGCAGCAGCAGCAGCAACAATAACAACAATAACAACAACAATAACAACAATATAGGCGTCTATCCCAAATTGTTGGGATTGGTGACATGAATTTTTTCCCCATCCATGAAGCCTTTCACCTAATTGTAATACTTTTATGCTCCAAATAAAACCCCTTAATGCTTTATTCTTTTAGTGCTGGCCCAAGTCCGTATAAAGGACTGGTTAGGAAGTTAGGTTGATACAGTGGCGAAACCAGAACTTTAAACTCAGGGGGCACACTTTCTTACATCAATCTAAATGCTCTATCGACTCCTAAGAAAACAACTAAAGACAATGGCAGATGCACGTTATTTTCTCAATTTGAACGTAATAAAGTAGTAATAATTTTTTTTAGTTCGAAAAACATTAAATGTTTGAAATCTAAATTGAAAGTTTTAAAGTATGTATTCTCAAATGTATGTAGATGTTGAATTGATAAACTATGTTATTATTAAATTATTGAAATTTGACTAGAAAAAAAGATTAGTTATAACTCTGATATCTTTGAACAAAAAATTCATGATCCGAGTCCAAAATTAATAAAATGTTAGAACTTTTAAATTATTGCATACATTCTATTGCCTTCAGAATTAATCTTCATTACTTTTTAAGTGGAATATAATTTTCATGTCTACTATTATAATCCTTTAAATTTTCTAAATATATAATCCATTTTTATTGTTAAATACTTGATTTCTAAATAGTATATCTTCTCTAGTCAAATTTTTTTCCTTTACTTTTATTTCCAACTTTTCATCCTATTTTCTTTATTTTATTTCTATCATGTGTTGCAACTTGGAGGCGCCGGGGGAGGGAGTATAAAGTATTCTTCTTTTGGATTAATAAAAAGTTTCTTTGGAGAAATAAAAATGGTAAAGAAAAAAAATAGAACCAAAATTAAACATATTCTTTTAAATTAAAAAAAGTTTTGTTAGAAAAATAGGAAAGAAAATGTAACAAAAAATAGAAAAAATAAATATATTATTTTGTACTAATAAAAAGGTATGTTGAAAAAAAATAGGGAAAATATTAACTCTACAAATACTGGTAACAATGAGGGAACCCAGGTTTCTTACAAAGAGAAGAGAGCGAAATTCCAACTGAGCTACAACACCAGTATGCATATTAACTATAAAATTAATTTTATATATAGTTTATTGACATAAAAAATGAGGGCTACACGGTTTTTCGAGCGGGCTGAGGAGCACGTGCCACCCCTTGCCCCCTGGTTATGCCACAGGTAGATGACAGCTATAAGTTAACTTTTTGGGATCTCTATGAAATAAATTCTAATATAGGAAAAAAAACTCAACCCTGGAAAAATGCACGAAGATCTGCTAACATTTTCACTTCTTCCTATTATGACAATAATCTCAAATATAGACACAACATATTTCTCAGAAAGTGAAAAAGTAAATTCAAAACAACAATAATGTGTAATATCAGATTTTTTTTTTTTGTAATATCAGATTTTTTTTTTTTTGAACGCTAAAAAAGGTTTTAATGTCAAAAGAAGTTTGATTGAAGTAAAAAGAGTCTTGATAACCTGTGCCACAAACCTCGTTCATATTATATTTGGGAGAAACCAATTAATGAATATTGGATGCCTCTTCATTAAGAATTCTTCATTTCTTTTCAGTCTTCATAGTACCTTGGTATTAGGGATCATCTTTTCACAATTCCTTGGTTCTTGGTCTAGAATCATTGATGGGGATCGCTCTAACTATCATTTAGTAGTCTTTTTTTAAGTTGTTTATTTTATTCAGTGTGTTTTTTAGTCCCACATATGTTATGATGGGGGAAGTCTTTTGTATATGGGCCTATAAAAGGCCAATGCTTGTGGTTGATTATTTAGACTACGATGAAGTGAAATTAAACCCCATTATTGGAGCATGGTGATTTGCTTTCAAAAATGAATATTTGTATGGTGATGCAGAGTGGGAGAGAGATCTCTCGGGTACTGAAGCCCGAATCTATCTTTATTCCCTCAAAACCCTAACTCTTATCTTTTCCTCCTCTCCCCCCTTCTTGTTCCGCATCAATCATCCTACTCATCCATGAACTCCATTCAGATTTGTGTAGGAAACAATGTTATGCATACCATGTGTTCATTCTGAAGCAACACACATAATTGGATAAATGCAAGATTACATGAGTAAAAAACTTTTAAATGCTGATACAATCATATATCTATATCTGAAAGTTTCGACACATTGTAAACATTAAGTGACTCGTTCCTAATGTTAGTGAATGAATCTAGATAACAAGTAACATAATGAATACTGAGAACATGTAACATAACCAATAAAGGAAAAATTAACATTCTAAACAAATAACAATTAACAGTAAACATCTTATAATTCTTGACAAAGTTACAAGCATCAACTTAACAAATTAATAAAAACAAATTACTTATAAAGGTAGCAATTAACAACTAAACAAGTACTATGTCACAAGAATAAATAATTTTACAGTAACACAACTCATAAGAACTGAGTGAGCATTAAATGGATTGTGCAGCGAAGTACCCACTTCATGGAAACCCTACAACAACAAAAACAACAACAAAGCCTAACAACTTTTGGGCCAGCCACATGAATCATTTTCTCCCATTCAACTCTGTTAAAGATAATCTCCCAAGACAATTAACAGCCATCTTATCCTAGTTAATTTCCTCCGTCCAAGAATTTTTAGGCCTACCTCTAATCCTAGTAGCTCAGTTAACTGTGATCATATCACTTCTGACTGGCACACATCCAGGCCTCCATGCATATGCCCAAACCATCTCAACCCGTTCTCCCTCATTTTATGTTCCTCAATAGATTCCTACAGTTCTCATTGCATATCCTATCTCTTCGCGTATTGCCACTCATCCATCTCACAATATGCACTTTGCAATACTCATTTTTAGGACACGGTATTAATTACCAACATTCTGAACCATAAAGAAATGCACGTACCTGCCTATATAATTTCCTTCTAATTTCTGGTCTTCTGTTTTTTGTCAAATGACCTTCTTGGTACGCTTAACAGTTTGTTTCCAAAACCGTTATCCACTTATTTTAACCCCACACAGTTACAATTCACAAAGTAAATTTATCACTCTAATCCAAACATGATTGTGTACCTAAGTATCTACCCTTTAACCTTGTAATTAACTTATTTCATAAACCTATTTCCCACTTTCTACAAAAATGTTAAGAAGAAATTCATATGCAAGTTCTGCACTTTTTATTCCACCCTCTTTCTTCCTTCTTGTTTCTTCCTGTGATTATATCCTTCAAAGCTAGCTCCTTACTTCATGAACCCTAACATCCTAAACACTCTTACCAGAATATTTAAAAAAGGTGTCTTTTCAGCTTGAAACCCCTCGCAAGTTTTTCAATTTTATTCACAGCAAATTCAAACACCTTGAACAAACTTCAGACTTGATGTCCGCCACATTGCCCTAACAAGTTTTTTCAGATGTTTAATTTTAGTTTAAAAAGGCCCTGGTAAATTTCAGTTGCATAGTTGGGAAAAAAGGAAAATGTATCATTCCCATGGAGGAAAATAAAATGTAGTGCATCTCCATAACCTACATTACCCTGATCAAGTACATCTAAAAGAATTGTCTATTACCTCAACACAAAACCTTGCAAATGTTATCATAACATACCCAACGTTTTAAATGTCGTCCGACATTTCGTTTTCAAGCCCTCACAGCCACGACATCCCCACCCGCATTTGAAATGGCATTTTGGAAATGTCAGCCGATATTTCGGGGAAAATCCGATATGTCGGCCGACATTTTCCCGAAATGTCGGCCGACATTTTAGAAAAAACCCAATATATTGATTGGTCTTGAAAGTTAGAGCAATTGAGAAATTTTAACAATGAATTAGTGAATATATGCAAAATGTTTAAGTTAATTATATATATCCTAAACATATTTATGTAGTTTTGCATAAGTTGTGTATGTATTATCTTGATAAGAATTTTTAAATTACATTATTTAAGACATCTAGGATATATATTTGTTATCTGTCATGACGTCCGAAATTTACTAAATGGCCCCGAAATATCTCCGAAATCCGAAATCTGACATCCGATTACGACATCCGACATTTCCCTGATATCCGACATTTAAAATACTGAACATACCACACACCGCAAATTATATTCAACTAGATTTCTGGCATGTGCCAATGCAGATCCAATTATTATGAAGATATACAGCATTTTGGACTTCTAATGTTGTGACCTACACTGTCATTAAAAGTTTGGAATATGTGCAACTAAAATATCCTAAAATTACTCTTAAAAACATGCAATTTGGACTATTTCCTAAAGGAAAAATTGAAAGGTGTTTGTGACACCAACTCAATGCCAAGTTGAGAACCCCTTAAGGGTGTACATTATAAAAGTAAAGATAAGGAAATGCAATCTTTTGCAAATATAATGTCAAGAAAATCAATTCACAAAGTTGAGAAAAAATTTAGTTCAACCAGTGGTAATGAGATGAGTCAGGTTATTATCTTGTGTGACAAATGTTATGACTTGAGCAACATGGTAAGACTCTGTATACGTACATCAGCAGATTCGAGACCTTGACCGATCATAAATAGCACTGCAACCATGCAGCGAACTTGATGCCACAGAAAAGCACTACCCTTAATTGTCACTGCCCATAGTTCATCATCCTCAAACCTGTGACCAACATAAAATGGGCAATTCATATATAATACATGAAAATTAGAAATTAACTTGAAAGCAAATGGTATACTCCGCAAAAATATTACAACAGTCTTCCAAATAAAAAGGCAAAGAAATATACATTTAGCAAATGTAGAGACCAACATAAAAGGGAGATTCATATATAATACATGAAAAAACAGTGTCTTTATAAAATTAACTTGAAAGCCAAATGATATGATCTGTAAATAATTTACAACAGAGTCTTCCAAATAAAAAGCAAGAAATGTCCATCTAGCAAATGTTGAGTAGCATAAATAGGTCTTTTGTTGCATAAAAGAAATAAGCAATTAAACTGCTCGAGAATTAACTAAATATGACATATCAACCAAACATAGATCTTACTACTAAACATTAAACTTCATCATGAGAAGATGGCAACAACATCCACATTACATGAACTTCCACAAGGTAAGGTGAGATTTCAGGTTTTTGAGTGCATACATAATGTGGGTATGCTTGCAACTTGCACATCCAGGTCAGATGTAACTGAAAGGCACTCATGATTATAGTTCATTTAGAATTCAAATTTCCAACTTACAACAAAATTTAAATTTATAGTTCAGTTATAAATTTAGAAATCACTGACAGAAAACAGTTAAAGGTGACGGCATTCATGTGATACAGAGTTAAAAATATGAGGAAAGTGCAACTAGATGCTAGGTATGGGCAAAGATGTCAAAATTGTTCAGGTAAATGCTAACATATTTCTGAAGTCTGATGTAGGAAGCCAAAGCAGCAAGCAACAGTAGCAAGATTTGCATTAGTCGACTAATCATCAAGACTAGTCGACTAACCCTCTCAGTAGTCGACTAATTAGTGCCAGTAGTCGACTAATTCTGGTCAACAAAGAGTTGGTTAATTTTTTAGCTTCTCCTTAGTCGACTAACCCTAGCCATTAGTCAACTAGCTCTGTCGCCAACTCTGTATCCTATTCTGCTTAGGATTTATTTTCGGGTCAAATTTGGATTCCAATTTCTTTCGTTTTTCTTTCTTTATTTCTAGTTTTCTAGTTAGGATAGACTACTGCTTTTAAAGCCTATTAAGGCTCTTATATTTTGTTTTTAGAGGCAACTTTTATCAATTTTTCAAGCAAAAGAATTGAGTTTCTCTTTTCAATTGCTCGTGGATTCAAGTTGTTCTCTCTTCCTCGTGGATTCGAGTTTTATCCTACCTAAAGGTATCCTTTAGGGTTCATCGGCGCTAGAACGAGATCTAGCTGACATCTTCACTTCTTTGTCTGCGTCAAATGGTATCAGACTACGGTTACTTTCCGACAATAGCGGGAGATGACAATGGTTTGCAACGCCTTCCACAAAAGTAGGCGCTATTGAAGGGGATATCAGCACTATGAAATCTACCTCGGATCTTGTGGTTCAAGAACTCAAGAAGTCCCTCGAGATTGATGACTGAAGTCTAGTCGATGGTACATACTAAAGCGGACATGACCGTCAATCGAATCAACTTCCACCACAACAACCTCCGCCACATCAACCGCCACCATATCAAACGCCACCACATCATCCACCACCAAAACGTCCTCTACGAAATTTTCAATATGAAGATCTTTCTGATGAGAAAAAATTGAATAATCTCTTCTATCAAGAAGATGACTTTGAAGATGTCTATGAAGATGGAGGGGTGGCATATGGGTGAAGAAGAAGATACGTTAATCCTAATCCTAATAAGAGAGGCAAATTTCCTTATCCTAATTATGGTAGAGAAAGAGTATTCAAGTCCTAATGAATATAGGATGAAAATTAAGATTTCTTTTATGGGGAACCTTGATATTGAATCCTTCTTGGACTGGTTCTACGAAATAGAGAAGTTCTTTGACATGACTTATGTACCCGAGGAGAAGCATGTCAAGTTCGTTGCCTACAAGTTCAACGAAGAAGCAACCGCATGGTGAGACCAAGTACAAATATCAAGGAGACGTCAAGGCAAACCACTCGTGATGCCATGGAGATGCATGAAAGAACTCCTTCAAGGTAGATTTCTTCCACCCGATTATCAACAAATCATTTACAATCAATTTGAACAATGTCAATAGGGTTCAAAAACTGTTGCGGCCTACACGAAGGAGTTCTATCGATTATTATCACGCTGTGGTCTATTCATGACGGAGGAGCAACAAGTGACAAAATACATCAGTGATCTAAAGTATTCCAACCAAGAACACGTGATCCTTCACGATGTGTTCTCCGTTGATGAAGCCCACAACAAAGCATTAAAGATCGAGAGGTTACAAAGTAGAACTTCACTTTTCAAGCCTCCAACGCTAATTGAAAAGACAACCGAAGCCCTACAGCAGCCCCAGTGACGATAGCAACCTCTATTACAAAAAATAAGGAGAATCCCTATGCCAAGCCTGGTGTTGGCAAGTGTTACAACTGTGGAGAACCTGGCACAAGTCTAATGAATGCCCAATGAGGAAGCAAGTCAACATGGCGGACTATGAAGAAAAAGAGGAGGAGGAACTCGAGATTGACCCTGATGATTCAAAATTTACCGAAGAGCATGGCGAGTCAGCAACCTGTGTCATACAGAGGCTGCTATGTAACCAAAAGGCCCCCGACACTACGCAGCGATATCAAATCTTTTATTCAAAATGTTCAATCAAGAGCAAGACATGCAATCTCATCATTGACAACGGGAGTTATGAGAATATTGTTTCTAGAGTATTGGTGGACTATTTGAAGCTAGAGAGGAACCACATCCTCAGCTTTACACTATTGGTTGGATCAAGAAAAGGCTCTATCACAGTAACGGATCTTTGTCATGTTTCTATTTCAATTGACAAATTTTACCAAGATTATGTTGCTTGTGATATTGTCAATATGGATGTGTCATATTTTTTTGGGGAGACACCATGACAACACGATGTTGGTGGTACACAGCGGCAAGTGGAACATATATGTGTTCACTTGGAAGGACAAAAAAATCGTCATGAAGCCTATTCCACCTAGTCTAAAGCCTACAAAAGATGAGAAGCCAAATTCATATCAATATGCAATTGAAGTGAGTTGTTTGTTGAATCAAAGAAAACAAAGCAAAGTTTTGCTCTAATAGTCAAGAAAGAGGTTGTTTCCTCTAATGAAATTTCCGAGGAGATGAAGTTGGAATATGTGAGATAGCCTAAACCATTAGGCAACATAATGCAAATATTCTTTATAATTTCAAATATCCTTTCATGCAGAAGGAGAGTGCTCGAGATGCAAGCTTCAATTTTTTAAATTCATATCACCTACTACTGGCACATGAGCGCGACAAAAGCATAATCCATCGACCTACAGCTATAGGGAGATGTACGACTTGTCGAGTTACAGGTGAAAAAGATACAGATTTTCTAAGGTGGTGCCCTTTATTTCATGTAACACGACTATAGGTGTTCTACACGGTTTGCCAAGTTCTATCGTTAATTGCATTCTGGAAGCTCTTCGATGCAGATCAAAATTTTGGGATCACAGATTCACACTTTTTCTTGTTTGCTAAAGATGACATCGTTCGTGGTTTGGTTGATAGGAACTTGAGGACGAGTTTTTTTGAAGAGAAAGGGACTGATGTAAGAAGTCAAGACAATAGCAACAGTAAGATTTGCATTAGTCGACTAATCATCAAGACTAGTCGACTAACTCTCTCATTAGTCGACTAATCAGTATCAGTAGTCGACTAATTCTGGTCAACAGAGAGTTGGTTAATTTTTGGACTTCTCATTAGTAGACTAACCCTAGCCGTTAGTCGACTAATTTTGTCGCCAACTCTGTATCCAATTCTGTTTAGGATTTGTTTTCGGGTCCAATTTCAATTCCAATTTCTTACGTTTTTCTTTCTTTATTTCTAATTTTCTAGTTATGATAGACTATTACTTTTAAAGCCTATTTAAGGCGCTTGTATTTGTGTTCTTAAAGGCAACTTTTATCAATTTTTCAATCAATAGAATTGAGTCTCTCTTTTCAATTGCTCGTGGAATCGAGCTGTTCTCTTTTACTCGTGGATTTGTGTTGTTTTGCTCGTGGATTCGAGTTTTATCCTACCTATATTTTTTAGGGTTCATCGGCGTTAGAATGAGATCTAGCCGGCATTTTCGCTTCTTTGTCTGCGTCATATGTGTAGGTCATTTGCTGCTCAATCACTGGCATAAAGCAAAGGAAAGGACAAGATGGTCAGTTGAGCAACCAAGGCAGCCTCTCTCATTGCTGTACCTGATGAAAGTTTCACAAAAGATCCGCCCATGACTCCCAAAATAAAAATACATAAAAAATACACATACACACGCCAACCAAAAGAAGAAGAAAGCCTCTCTTCTGTCCTCTCTTTCCCTCTCATTTTTTGGTTTATATAGTAATGGATGTAAAGTGATTTTAAGTCAAACTAGGAGCCCAATATGAACAGGGCCCAATTTTATGATGTGATGACATCCAATCTGTTCATTATTAAAGAATATATATACCTTTGGTTGCAAGGAGAAATATAAGATTCTCTGATCTGCCTTCTATAATTCTTCACGTTTGCTGCATCCATCTTACAGAAATTTCTGAAGTCATGCTCCCCAATGAACTTCTCAGCAGCTTTCTGCATTGCCTGGTCATCAACAGTAGGAATTGTGTGACTGCCAGTCTACAATCAAGCAAGGAATGTAGTAACATGCGGAAGGGACTAATATGTACCAATATATCCAGAGTTCCTCTCCAGAAAAGGTACCTATATTCCCTGCTCAGGCAGCTAAACCTGCAACATGTTAGGATAATCATAGATATGGATCCACCGACTCTCAAAAGGAATGAAAAATAATAAAGTCTAGCACCTATTGATTTTAAATTGTCAACATGTATGCCCAACTATGTAGAATACACTTCAAGCCTCCTCCATACAAGGATCTTAGATTGAATCACTTCACTCTATGCTCAACTGAACATATAAATACATTCTAGAGATTAGATTTACCACTGGAAGTGTTCAAGAAACTATATTTTGGGTACTTCCAACATAGTTCTAACTTTGATGGTACCTTTCCGGATGTTACATTTGTGGCATATGGATGAACTAATTGCTTGGGCAAGCTAAATATGTAACGCTTACAAATTTATTGCTTCTTTGGGTAAGTATGCAATTAAAAGTAGTTGATGCAAGTTGTTGGTTTGAAGAGAACATGGACGAATAAAATTACAGGCTGAAAAAGATAAAGGAGAAAAGATTCTTGTAAGAATTAAAGGATGAAAAGAGTGACGAAAAATGGAGAAAATATACTGAAGTAATTATATTTGGTCTTGCTAGGCATAGATTTTGAGAAAGTTTCCGGATTGCTGAAAAGTTTTAATCTTACCATTCTGCACGTGTAAATGTGTATATGAGAGATACAACAACAACAACAACTAAGCCATTTGTCCCAAGTATTTGGGGTAGGCTACATGAACCAAAGAGAATTACGCCGGATCGGGCACATGGATCAGTTCTCCACTCATTCCTATCGAGCAATATGCCTTCACTAAGACCTTCAGTCTCTATATCTTGACGTATTACCTTCATCCATGTTTTCATCGGTCACCCATGCGCTCTTTTAACTGTGACTGAAGGAGATTATCATCAGGTTTCAGAAACGTGCTCCAAGCATAATATTTGATTGTCATGGAATTTGATGTATGAATCATGCTAGGAAGATATGGGAAAGGAAATTGGAACTAAGATTAACAAACCAACCATGATCAAAATAATCAATTTGGCTTTACTTTGTTTTAGTAAATTAATAAAATAGGCAAACTGAAGACACGCAATGCTGAAAAGGAAACAGAAAAGAGCAAGGTATTTATTAACTCGAGAGATTATTTGATAACTTAAAATTATCTGGAAGAGTACAGGAGGCATTATGGTCTGAAGGAAGGGCGCATAATAACTTGTTACAAGAGTGATATAACTAGCTGTGATGAGCCACATGAGTTTCTGTTTACAATGGCCATTAGTTAAGATCAGATTTAAGCCTTGTCTGGTTTAAATTATCAGCATGGAAGATTCCATTAAAGGATAAGGATCTAGAAATCCAATAGAACCATACACCGTGTACCAAGCAAAATAACCTGTCATTCACACAACTCTGTTTAATCTTTAAGCTATTATATCCTAGTACATCAGTTAGTGGATAAATTTTTGAATCACTTCCCCAGTATCATTTGATTATGCAGATGATCCCAGCTTTCTGCTCCAACTCTTTATTGCCTCTTCCTCCCTTTTCATTCCCCTTAAACACCCGATAACAAGGTTAGCTTCATATTTAAACAGTACCTTGCGCTCATTTTCCGATCAGATTTTCATAAACACTGCCACCTGTTGAGCTCCCCTTCTTGCCATGTTGCTATGTGTATCTTGCCTCTGCTTGCTTCGCTGAGACTTCAACACAGCATGTGCAAACTCTACACATTGATTTAAGTGATATCTATTCTTGCTGCTCATCTCATTTACTGTCGGCCATAAGTTAGATCTCAATGGTTGGTGGGAGAATTGGTGACCAAGAGGTTTAGTGAAGGTACACCCTGAGAATATTGAGGATGGTGGCAGGAATAGGTGAAAATAACAACCAGCCTTGACTAGCAAGTGGCAGGGAAGTGGGCAGGAATGAAAAAAAACTGAGGCCAACTGATGGAGGCAGCAGTGGCGGAAGGATGTGAAACAAGAATACATGGATAATGGAAGAAGATAGATGAAGAGTGGAGGAAAATCTCCAATAGATATAAACACAACGGGAACCAATTAAATATTATTATATGGTAGAAAATGTAGGATAGGACAGCTGCTCTTAAGATGATGATGGAGAGGAGAAAAATCCCAACAAGTAAGAAAAATAATGGGAACCAATTAAATGTCATTATCTAGTAGAAAAATGTAGGAGAAGAAGGCTCCTCCAGTGAGGGTATTAATCTCTGTGCGTGCATGCGCGCCGAATGATTGGCCCATACACATGCACTCGAGGACAGATACATGCACATAAAGTGATTTGAGCTAAAAAGGCTATAGGACAGGTAGACCATTCAAATTATGGATACTAAAGTAGTGTTCTCATATAATTAACCGTACAGCACATAGATGAAATGGATGTAACATAATATATCTGCATCCACATCTACTATACAGTATACTTCATAATCTTTCATGCCATTGATCGCCACAAGAAAATACCTCGAAAGTAACGAATAAGAAAATAATCTTTATGAGCAATACTTTAGAAAATTTCCAGATAACATTAGAAAAAACATATATAATATTGCATTATTTGCTGGGGCTTGAAAATCTTAAAAGAAAATAGTAAGATGAGGCAAAACCTTGAGCTGAAATCAGTGCAAACAGGACACCAGCCTATTACTCGAATATCAGGTGGGAGGACTCTATTCAGCACCTTTACGTAATCAATTTCCTGTTCTGAATATAAACAGAAAGGGCCTCTTTAGTGAGTATCTGTGTAACGTAGAAAGTTCACCATGGTTTTATATAATGTGAAATGAATACATATCATGAACAAACAGTTACAGACCACATTTTCCCTCATAATGTTCTTACTTTTAACGTTGCCACCAGTGTCCTTCAGGTTGGACCGCAAATATAGAGAAATCACCTGCACCAGTACTTTCCATCAATATAATACAAGCACTGTATTAAAAAAAACCAGCCTTCATATGTTCTCAAAAATTGAGGAAAAAAAAAAAAAAAAGCTAAAACCATTATAAACTAGATAATCTTATTGTGATAAGATAACAACTATACCTGGCCAGTAGAGGAGACTCCTTTGTCAGTCCTGCCACATCTTGAATACTTTGATTCTGCTCTGCTACCAACCAAAAGCTTTGTCCTCTCAAGTGCTTTGAAAATTTCTGACTGAGAACCAAAAGAATTCAAAAAAGGATATTGTTACACAGACATTGCAAATTATCTTCTATTTCATGAAATGATTATAGTCATCATCTAAGCCTTTTCTCATCAAAATTGACTGGCTACGGAGAACTCAAAGTCAAGAAAGCTTCAGAATAGTATTAACCAAAATTTTATGTCCAGCCGTCAACTTGACATCAACTCTCCATGATTTGGTGATAGTTTATTGTCAACTAACAGTGTACAAAACAGTTTCATCCCATATAACCTTAATGGTCAGTTAGGTCATGCAGTTTAAGCTTTAAGCTCCAAGAAGCTGACCATCAAAGTCCACTGAACCAGGATAGAGTCTAGAGGAAGCGGTAAGCTGAAAACATGACAATACAACAGGTTTACAACAGTTGCCAGACGTAAACATCTTAAAACTTGTTACGATCAAAAGTAGCTAGTAAGGGTGATGTTAAAGGGTTGGGCTAGCTTAACAGGCTAAAGCCAATCTAAAAAGTTTTATTTTGATTTTAAAATTAGGGCCATGGTTCTCAGGCTTCGGCCAGTCGTCAAGTAAACATGACTGAGAAAATTATAAATTTAACTGATAAAAAGCCTCGGCAAGAACATAAAACAGGTCCAAGAAAATTATAAATTAAACTGATAAAAAGCCTTGGCAAGAGCGAACATAAAAACAGGTCCAAGAATGAATACTCGAGTTTGCTGCATGCCTAGGCATAGTTTGGACACCTCATATATGAGTAGGAGACCCATTTTTGGGTAGTTAGGTGTCTAACATTGACGTGGATGATATTGCAAAAGGAAGAACAATGAAACATTTTAAACACAAGAGGAGATAAGATAGTGTAATTACTGGAACTCATAACACTTATGCGACACTTGTACAAGGATTGCATGGGCAAATATTTAAAACACATGGAAGATGTAGCTTGTTTTCGCTACATACGCTTGGAAAATGTATAAGACACCACTGTCCCTTACTTTCAGACCTTCTCCAAAATAGATAAAAAATTCAACAGGAAAAAACTAGTAACCATTTATATGACCAACTTTTGGGAAATCTGTAAGTCACCTAGAGGGGGGTGAATAGGTGCCAAGCTAATCAAATGCAAAATTAATGCGGAATTAAAACTAATCATGCAAACTAACACTATTATGCTAAATCACAACGTATAATCAAAGAGTGTAGCCGAATTCCTGGTGAAGGGTTCTGAACTATCTCCTCAAGATTCCTCTAAATTAAGAGTTGAAGTGCCACTATAACTCTCTTGGTTGAATACAAGCGTGAGCAAACAAACAACCCAAGCATATAACAATAAAACACAAGTATATCAAGCATATAAATTGAAAGCAATATAAGCATGCAAGATATAAAACACAAGTGAGAGAGATATAAGCAATCGCAAACACGGGAGAATTATTTCAAGGTTTGAGCACACTTGCTTTATGTCCCCGCCTTTAACGCTATGAAGGATTTTCACTAAAATCGATCCCGCAAGATCACTCAGTGCCGTAACACCTACAACGAGCTCCCTCAAGAACTCTTGGACCTGCAAGTCCCTCACTTGTCCCCGCAAGGACAACACACGCAAGCACACTAGCTTGCCGAGGCTGCACCTCTTACAACTCCTCCAACCACAAGTTGGAGCACTTGGTGATCACTTCACTTGATCATCATAAAACTCTCTTCACCGAGGCCACAACCTCTACAACTCCACACAATACAAGAATGAAAACTTGTAATCACTTCTCTTGATCACAAAAATAACTCTCACAACAAGAATCCCTAGAGAATTGATATAGCAATAGAAAGCTCAAGTTTGTATGAGAAAAACAAGATAGAATTGTAGTGAAAAACTCAAGAAATCTCTTTTGAAAACACTCTTAAAAACTCTCCTTTTTGATATAAAAGTTTTAGCCCAAAAACATGTGGAGAAAAACCCTAAGAAAGATGGAAAACTGGCTCTAAAACTTCTCCAAAATCTTGTTGAAACAAGCCAAAACAGCCCTCTTTCATAGAGCTACAAAACTAGCCGTTGGGGCAAATCCTCAGGCCAGTCGACCGGCCAACGGTCATATTACCGTTGGGTTGCCAGTTGACCGCACCAAGGTCTTGACCTGTCGGTCGACCGAGGCTAGAACCAGATAGTCACTGCTTTCTGGCCGGTCGACCGGGGCCAGATCCAGAGAGTAAACTCTCTGGATCGGTCAACCGCCTGGTCGATCGGCCCTCAAGCCAGGGCTTATGCACGTCTCTATACACATCGATCGATCGACTTCTAGTTCGATCGACTGCCAGAATCCCAGGTCAGGGTTAATTAGGGATTAAAACTCGGTCTTTTAAAATCCTATAAAATCACATAAAATCCACAAAAATCAATTCATTGAAATACTTTGAAATCCAAATATATGTAATTAAAAAATCAACACATATTACAAATAAGTTGAACTATTTTTGTGCTATAAAAATTCAGCTTCAAACAAAAACCAGTATTTTTCAAAATCAACTTTGAAATGAAAAACCAATTTTTCAAAACTTGTTCAAATACAAAAACATGATATTAAAACTCATATGAAGCATAGTGTGTATGGATATGATCCAATACACATATAAGATGAAATATCTATGTTTTTTTGACAATAAGCTCTAAAATAAGTTTTGATAAATACAAAACTTAAACACATGATATAGAAACATCAAATAAGTTTTTCTAAACATTTGAACCATCAATGTGTATGAATAAAATTCAAACACATTTAAAACATGTAAACTTGTTTTGATGAACTCTATTCATGAAACATAAAGATATCTTATTTGAAACTCAAAACCAAAACGGTAATATCTAAAATCAAAACTATTCTTATGAAAACACATAAATTTTGTATGTATATGAACTTGAGCAATCCATAACTAATCTATCCTTTACATTTTATCTAAAACACAAAATCTTAACACTTACAAACATAGACTCAAGTCTTGAAAATCTTCTCTAGAAAATCTTCTTCCCCATCTTTACTTGGTCCAAATCTTGATCCAAAGAACTAGACTCCTCTTGAATACTTGATACGATCTTGATGCGCGAACTCTTGAATCAACACGTGCTAACTTTAAAACTGGACTTCAAAATTTTCGTTGAAGCTAAATACCGACTAAGATCTTGATTAAATATCTACAACTAAATAGACACAAGATCATTAGTATTATAACTACAAAAGTAAATCATCATCAAAACTAGAGTGAAGGGCCTTTGGGCCAACAATCTTTCTTTTTTGATGATGACAAAACTCATAGTTATATATGCATGGATTAAAGATAAGCTCCATAAAAGCTCCCCTTTAACTCATGCATAGCATAAACAATAAGAATATTCAATAAAAGCTCATAAACTAAATATATATGAATAAATAATAAATATTTAACATGCATATAAACTTTAAATTCTTCTCCCCCTTTTTGTCAATTCATCAACAAAGGGGTGAAGATAAATAAACGATAAAGATGTATATGCGATATACATTCATGAAGAGGAGAGCGTCAATTTAGCTCCCCCTACATACATGCATTACATGGAGAAGGGACGACTAGACCCTAACCCAAATATAACATAATATATAATGTATAAGCGAAGATGTTAAGCTCCCCCTACACACGTGTACCACATAAAGAAGAGAGGTCAAGCTCCTCAATATGTAAGGTACACTTAACATGAATCATATATAGAGGAGATGTTAAGCTCCCCTTGCATATAAGGAATACATATCAAATAAATTTTGAAAAATTTTGAAATCAATTTTAAAACAAAATTTGAAATTTCTTGAAGTCAACAAAATAAATTTTGATACCAATTTAAATCAAATTGTAGTTGACATAACAGATGTTGGTATCACTTGTAGATAAACAAAATTATTAAGATACCAATAGTAAATTTTGATACCAATTGAATGTGAAATTGATACTAATTGAATGTGAAATTGATACCAATTGTAAAATAAGTACAATCAAAATCATATATATGTATGTATGAAAATGAAAATACCACTTGAAATTTGAAGCATACATATATAAGAAAACAAATATGAGTATACAAAAATGGAATAACATGAAAATCATGTGCATAACTCATACCTACCACCTTATTTATGCACATTTTAAAAGATATTTATTTAAGGGTATACAAGGCATGGTCGCCCAACCAACCACCCTTAGAAGGTAGGGTTTTCAAAATTAAGATTTGAGACTAATTTGAGCATAGTTTGAAAACTCTACCAATTTAAAAATCAAGAAACTAGTTTAAACTAATTTTTGAAAAACTACTTAAAGATCCTTCAAAACATGAAACCAAATCATATATCCCATGAAGCATGCTAAGTACACAAATATCGTCACTCAAAATCTATAAGGCACAAAAATTAGCTCATGAAAACAAGGTCATGAGTAAACAAGAGTCATGTAAATAGCATATTCATGAAAATAATCAATAAAGTTCAAAACAAAAAATAAAATTCTTTCATCAATAAATATGAAAATCATCAAAATTAAATTTTCATAAAAACTAAACAAGCATCAAGGTATATGTAAGTTTTGTCAAAACTAAAAGTATACATACATATCCCCAAACACAAATGAGTCCATAATGAAATTTTACATAAAAGCAAGTGACTCAAGGATATACATGTATATCTATTAGTTTTAAATAAAATAACATATACATGAAGCTAAACGTGTACAAAAATAAGAAAACAAGTATAAATGAAAGAATCATCAAAAATAGATTATGCATGCACATGTAATGAGTACAAATGAGCAATGAAGCACAAACACATAAAAATCAAGTGTAACTCACTACTTGTACAAGTATAAATATATGTTTTAACGAAAACTACATCTAAACAAATAATCACCACATGAAGTACAAAACAAACATGATAATTAGGCTAAACGCACGTGTTTTAGAACTAGTATATACATAGTAGTTAAACAATAGTGAGAACATAAAATATGAATCCATATGAACATGGGTGTATCACAAAGACTATTTATGTATATCACTTGTCTAATAACATTACATTTAACATAATGAGCATTAAAACTAAAACATGCTAAAAAAAATTATTAATGTAAAAGCATGTAAACTAAAATATGAGTTTAGAGATAGTTATCAAAATCAATGAACCAATCTCTAGGTCTTCAAAACATGGTGGTCCTTCCACCAAACTTTCTTGATAGCGATGCATCAAATATGTGTCTCCTTCAACCTCCAAATGCATCCACCACCAAGGCACCAAACCTCTCACGTCTTGTGAGAGCCTATACCTACATCAAACACAAGAGGTGAAAATTTTTGTACCCATATCTTTTTGGGTCCATGAGGGTTAGCATTATAAAAAAACACAAACATTCTTATTTGTAAAATTTAATAAATTTATTTTATCAAAATAAAATTCTGCTAAATGGCATTTGCGGTCGCAATGTGTACATTTGTACACTCTAGCATACATATGTGAATTATGTGTATAAGCACGATGTACATGAGGTGTATGCTGAGGGGTGTGTGCATGAACATGTGAAATTTATTTCTTGCGAAACATGAATTCCCATCTATTGTATTTAAATGCACATTGTCTCAAAGTGAAGCTCAAACAATAAATTCTATTTTTCAAAAAATTAATCTCATTTTTATCAAAAGAAGGTGCAGCATTATTAGCATGAGAGACATGGCAAGAATGAGAATCAAAATTAATTTTTTAAAATATTTTCTTTTACTTTTAAGTTTTAAAATAATTTTCTTTTTCAAAGAGTTATTTTCCTTTAAAGCAATCTCCTTTTTTTCCATCAAAATAACTTGGTTTTTCAAAACTTCATTTTCTTTTGAAACAATTTCAAATTTATTTTTAAATGAATCCTTTTCTTTTGAAACCAAATTATTTTTATTTTTCAAATTTTTGTTTTCCATTTGTAACAATTCATACTTTTAAAAAGTTGTTGACAAAATAAAGCAAGCTCATCATATGGCATGTCAACATCCTCACCAAGCTCGAATTCGAAATTTACCTTAAGGAGTCATCCTGTTGGACCATGTAGCACAAATTAGAAGCATCACTTCCATCATCCGAGTTACTCTCTTTTTCATGTGGTGTTTATTCCCCAAGAGAGCAAATAGTGTTCCATACTACAAAATCTGATTCAATGTTAGAAACCCTAGATAAATAATCATCATTTAGGGTATTTTTTATAGCATGGATGGCTTTTGCATTAGTCTCTAGATGTTTGCCATTTAAACAATATGAATTTTTAATAGTGACAAAATAGAAATGAATACCTAGAGCTTTAAGGTACATGGACATCTTAACTTTTCAAGTTTGGATGTTAAGAATGTCAAACATGGGAGATGTCATGAAATCTATGAGTGTGAGTTCAAATATAGTGATTAGCTAAATGAAGATATTTAACTCAAGGTTGTTAGACCCAAATCAAGAGCACCAAGCTCTGATACCAATTGTAAGTCACTTAGAGGGTGAATAGGTGACAAGCTAATCAAATGCAAAAATAATGAATTAAAACTAATTATACAAACTAACACTATTATGCTAAAACACAGCGTATAACCAAAGAGTGTAGCCGAATTTCCGGTGAAGGGCTATGAACTATCTCCTAAAGATTCCTATAGATTAAGGGTTGAGGTGTCATTATGGGTCTCTTGGTTGAATATAAGTTTGAGCAAACAAATAAACCAAGCATATAACAATAAAACACAAGTATATCAAGCATATAAAGATGAAAGAAATATAAGCATGCAAGATATAAAACACAAGAGTGGGAGAGAGATAAGCAATCGCAAACAATGGAGAATTATTTCGAGGTTCGAGCACTCTTTCTCTACGTCTCCGCCTTTAACACTATGAAGTATTTTCACTAAAATCGATCCGCAAGATCACTCGGTGTCGCAACACCTACAACGAGCTCCCTCAAGAACTCTTGAACCCGTAAGTCCCTCACTTGTTCCTGCAAGAATAACACACGCAAGCACACTAGTTTGACGAGGCCGCACCTCTTACTACTCCAACCACAAGTTGGAACACTTGGTGGTCAATTCACTTGATCACCATAAAACTCTCTTCACCGAGGTCACAACGTCTATAACTCCTCACAATATAAAAATGAAAACTTGTGATCACTTCTCTTGATCACAAAAACAACTCTCACAATAAGGATCCCTAGAGAATTGATATAGCAATGGAAAACTCAAGTTTGTGTAAGAAAAATAAGATAGAGTTGTGGTGGAAAACTCAAGAAATCTTTTTTGAAAACACTCTTAAAAACTCTCCTTTTGAAATAAAAGTTTTAGCCCAAAAACATGTGAAGAAAAACCCTAAGAGAGATGAAAATTTTGGCTCTAAAACTTCTCCAAAATCTTGTTTAAAACTAGCAAAAATAGCCTCCTTTTATAGAGTTACAAAAAAAGCCGTTGGGGCAAATCCCCAGGGCAGATGACCTGTTTGTCGACGGGCCAGTCGACCGGCCAACGGTCATATTTTATGACCGCTGGGGTTGCCGATCGACCGGCCGGTCGACCGGCCAACGGTCATATTTATGACCGCTAGGGTTATCGGTCGACTGCCCGGTCAACCGTACCCAGGTCTTGACCTGTCGGTCGATCGGTCTGTCGACCAAGGCTAAAACCAGAGAGCACTGCTCTCTAGCCGGTCTACCGCTCGATCGATCGGCCCTCAAGGCAGGGTTTGTGCACGTCTCTATGCACATCAGTCGACCGACTTCTGGTCCAGTCGACCGGTCGGTCGACCGCCAGATAGTGTTCTAAATATCCCCGATATAACCCCGATATTGCGCCAATATTGCGTTTACGGCACCTAGCCGCAATGATTTAGCACATCCAAACCGATATAGCGTTTTTCATCCAAAATCGCCGATAAATAGACATGGACCCGATATATCGGCCGCAATTTCGGCGATTTTGGACCCGATATAGCATTTTACACCCAATTTCTAGGTTAGATATTTGGGTAATTCGAGTGATGTGACAATGTAGCATTTTTGAAGATTCCACACTTGGATAGTGATTATGGATTCATAGGCTTAATGCAAGTTATCGAGTTAAGTATATCTTAAACATATAAGTATGATGTTTTATGTAGATTTATATAATTTATGCATATATGTCTTATTGTGATGCGATTTAAGACAAGAAGATATGTATATTACAGTCCAATTTTGACATCCGATTTTTGAAAATATCTCCGATATATCCGGGATATATCCCCATCTCTGATAAATTTTTTCGGCCGATGTAGCCGCTGTGGCCGCCATTTAGAACACTGCCGCCAGAAGCCCAGGTCAAGGTTAATAAGGGATTAAAACTCAGTCTTTTAAAATCTCATAAAATCACATAATATCCACAAAAATCAGTTCATTGAAATACTTTGAAATCCAAATATGTGATCAAAAATCAACACATATTACAAATAAGTTGAACTATTTTTGTGATATAGAAATTCAGCTTTAAACAAAAACCGGTATTTTTCAAAAATCAACTTTGAAATGAAAAACTGATTTTTCAAAACTTGTTCAAATACAAAAATATGATATTAAAACTCATGAAGCATAGTGTGTATGGATATGATCCAGTACACATATAAGATGAAATGTCTATGTTTTTGGCAATAAGCTCTAAAATAAGTTTTGATAAATACAAAACTTAAACACATGATATAGAAACATCAAATAAGTTTTTCTAAACATTTAAACCATCAATGTGTATAAATGAAATTCAAAACACATAAAACACGTAAACTTGTTTTGATGAACTCTATTCATGAAACATAAAGATATCTTTTTTGAAGCTCAAAACCAAAACGATAATATCTAAAATCAAAACTATTCTTATGAAAACACATATAAATTTTGTGTGTGTATGAGCTTGAGCAATCCACAACTAATCTATCCTTTACATTTTATCTAAAACACAAAATCTTAATACTTATAAACATAAACTCAAGCCTTGAAAAGCTTTTCTAAAAAATTTTCTTCTCCATTTTGACTTAGTCCAAACCTTAGACTCCTCTTAAGTACTTGATGCGATCTTGATGCGCGAGTTCTTGAATCAACATGTGTTAGCTTCAAAATTGGACTTTGAATCTTTCGTTGAAGCTAAACAACGACTAAGATCTTGATTAAATATTTGAAATTAAATAGACACAAGTTCATTAGTACTATAATTACATGAGTGAATCATCATCAAAACTAGAGTGAAGTGCCTTTGGGCCAACAAAATCTGCTTCATAGGGGAATCTTTGAGGTAATAAACTTAATTAATATCCTTTTAGCGTAGTATTCGTCTGCATCTTTAGAAGTGTCAATGATTCTTACAATCACATCTAAGCAGTATCAATAACTAAGTCTAAAGTTTTTAAGAAGCTTTCTCGTTGAATCCTATTGAAGGTATTTTTTTTCATTGCAAACGTTCAAGGCAATTTAAAACATGTCAACCATCTCAGTCTAAATGGATTGGTTATGATAAAAATAAAAACAAAAAAGGATGAAAAAATAATATAATAATAATAATAACAGAAAGATGGAGAGGCCGTCCGGACTCAATGAACCTAAGATATATAAACCTTTCAAAATTCAATAATGAGATAGTTTAACCTCATGTTGCTGGATAAGACTAAATAATTCATTTAGATCTTGAAAAGGCCAATCATACGAAGGAATTGTCCAGATGGATGTGAGGTGCATAAATCTTTCAAAATCCAAATGAAAAGAGATAATTCAACCACATGTTGGATAAGACTAAATTTTCATTTAAATCTTGAAAAGACCAATCCTATGAAGGAACAACCTAGATTCAATGAAATTGAGGTGAATAAAATCTTTTCAAAATTTGAAGTGAAAAGAAATGATAAGAATCACACAATATCCACATGTTGTTGGATAAGACTAAACAATTCATTTAAACCTTGAAATTTAATTAGATAAAGAGGGCACTTTCTAAATAAGATAGGGGAAGGGGAGAAAATATGCAACAAAAGAAACAAAAAATTAAGAGCAAAAAGGAGAAGAGATAAAAAAGAAAGTAACAACAAAGAATAAGAAAAAGAAAGAAAAGGTAAAAGAAAAAGGTAATCTCTCTCACTCGATCTACTTCTCTCTCTCTCTCTCTCTTCCCATCTATCTTATCGTTCCTCATCTGAGCATTTAGGCTCATTAACGAACTCAATTACACTCAATATCTTTCCCTTCTTCTCCGATCCTCGAGCATTAGGCTCATCGATGAGCAGTTATGCTCATACATTTTGAGCAGTTACGCTTATTGATTCTAAGCAGTTACGCTCGTTAATTTCAAGCAGTCACACTTATTGAAGAAATGATAAGAATCACACAATATCCACATGTTGTTGGATAAGACTAAACAATTCATTTAAACCTTGAAATTTAATTAGATAAAGAGGGCACTTTCTAAATAAGATAGGGGAAGGGAGAAAATATGCAACAAAAGAAACAAAAAATTAAGAGCAAAAAGGAGAAGAGATAAAAAAGAAAGTAACAACAAAGAAAAAGAAAAAAAAAGAAAAGGTAAAAGAAAAAGGTAATCTCTCTCACTCGATCTACTTCTCTCTCTCTCTCTTCCCATCTATCTTATCGTTCCTCATCTGAGCATTTAGGCTCATTAACGAACTCAATTACACTCAATATCTTTCCCTTCTTCCCCGATCCTCGAGCATTAGGCTCATCGATGTTATGCTCATACATTTTGAGCAGTTATGCTCATACATTTTGAGCAGTTACGCTTATTGATTCTAAGCAGTTACGCTCGTTAATTTCAAGCAGTCACACTTATTGACTCCGAGTAGTTACGCTCATTAATTCTGAGCAATTATGCTCCTTGATTCTGAGCAATTACGCTTGAGCACCTCGAGCAATTGATTTGGAGCAGTTACGCTCGTGCACCTCGTGCATCTACTTTTATAGCTTCATCTGGTCTTTTTGCATCAGAAAGTTAGGGCGCATTTTTCAAAGCATCCTTAAATATCTTTTTGACTTTATCTTCTCTAAAAGAATAGGGTTTACTCTTTTTTTCTTGTAGAGTAGACCTACTTTTTCCTTCTCCCAAGAAGGGTTTCTTCTCTTTTGAGGTGCCCAAGCGTAACTGCTCGGAATCATAATGTAACTGCTCGAGGTGCACGAGCATAACTGCTCAGAATCAAGGAGCATAATGCTCAGAATCAATGAGCATAACTGCTCAAGATCGATTAGCTTAAACGCTCGAAGAACGGAGTAGAAAGGTAAGATATCAAGTGTAACTGCACAAGTTCGTTGATGAGCGTAAATGCTCGTATGAGAAAGGAAAAGATAAAGGGGAGAGAGAAAAAATCGAGGGAGAGAGATTTACCCTTTTCTTTTACCTTTTCTTTCTTCTACTTTCTTCTTTTTCTTTATTGTTGCCTTCTTTTCTATCTCTTCTCCTTTTTGCTCTCAATTTTTTTCGTGTGATCTCTTCATGTCTCTCTTTTCTGATTTCTTTTGGTTGTATGTTTTCTCCCTTCTCCTTCCTTTTTTTGCCTTGGTTGCTCAGTATATAGAAAGTGTCCACTTTATCTAATTAGATTTTAAGATTTAAATGAAGTACTTAACCTAATACAATAACATATGGTTAGAGTGTGATTCTTATCATTTCTTTCCACTTAAATTTTGAAAGATTCTATTCACCTCAGGTTCATGAATCTGGACAGCTCCTTCATAAGATTGGCCTTTTCAAGATTTGAATGAATTATTTAGTTTTATCCAATAACATGTGGTTGAATCATATCTTTTCATTTGAATTTTGAAGGACTTATGCACGTCCATTGAATCTAGACAACTTCATAGGATTGGCCTTTTCAAGATCTAAATGAATTATTTAGTCTTATCTAACAATATGATGTTGAATTATCTCTTTTCATTTGAATTTTGAAAGATTTATATAGCTCAGGTTACTGAATGTGGACAGTCTTTTCATCTTTTTGTTATTATTATTAGTTTATTAATATTTTTCTTTTTTTATCTTTTTATTTTTATCATACTAATCCATTTGAATTGAGATGGTTGGCATGTTTTAAGTTTCCTTGAAAGATTGCAATGAAAAAAAAAACTTCAACATATCCAAACAGGGATTCCAGTGATACTCTATAAGTTTTGTTTAAGGGTAATGTTCCGACTAGTGGTGGATGCAGATCACTTGAGCTCCTATTGGTTTGAGGAGAAAAATATGAATGGGGCAGTGCACTCATTTATGCTACCCCCTGATCTTTTCTCCAATCAGGGGCAGGTAGCCTGACCACTCGTCTGACTATCACTATTATTTTCTTAGAGGTTATCAGATGTGTCATCATTATATCATTTACAAGTTTCTGACAAGTTCTACTATGCCACCATTCAGCTCGCTATTGTGTCTTGTAAATTCTGGTCACATTCCCATATTTGTCGAGACCATGAATCCCTGCGGATGACATGATCTGTAGCCCACTTCTGCATCCAACCCTTGTAAATATGCTTGTAACAGTTTCAAGCAAACATTGACCAAATCCAAAGCTACATGATTTGGCGCCCTAGAGTAGCTAGGATGTGAAATCGCCGGGGGGGGGGGGGGGGGGGGGGGGGGATTTGGGTTTCTAAAATAGGATCGACTTATTCTTCCTCTTAAGAATGTTAACATAGAGAGCAAAATATCTTTGTGAATGAATGCCATAAGCCCATGGATAGTCTGTAGTTTCTGTTGCGGTGTCATTTTTCTCTAGTTGACATGACAAAAGGCTGGCTACATGCCACACATCCCAATGCAAGCATTTAAATAGAGACTTGTTCCTAATTATAGTTTTCCACCAAACAAATGAGATAATGGTAAAGTAAATAACCTCAATAGTTGGGTTCATTTGCGCCTCTGAAGCAAAACCATAAAACCTGAAATGAAATAGAACGAATCATGAAACGAATACAAAATGATCACCTATTACTTTTAAGATCTAGAGTTAAGACTGAGTAGTAATGACATAACCAACAAATATACAAGCAACATGACCAATATTACTTCTTAGCTCAAACTGCATGGTTAATAACCAGTGGTGAGGCATGTCAACTAAACTATGTATTATGTGAATGGTGGGGCAGCTATTAAGAAACTTAACTTTGAATGTCACACGTGACTAAGAAACCCCCGCACTTGTTAATGCATTCTATATGGGTGTTAAGTAGGGTGGTGAGAAGGCACGATTTCTACAAAGACAATAAAGTGTGCCATGTCTGAGGGTGCAGTTGTCACTTGTCACTTGGATGACCAAACAACTATTGCAGGACACTTGTAATTAGACAATAAATTAAAGTATATCTGTCTTTTGAATGCTTCAATGTATTTTATTCATAATCATCATGCTTTCCTGTTGATTTGGGATTGTGATATTGGCATAATGTCTAGTAAGCAACAACGATAGATGGAGAAATGCAAAGCTGAAGCTAAAACATGAAAAAGAATTACCTTAATTTTCTTAAATCAAGTGGATGTTCTATCAGTTTGTTGTATGATTATACTCGAAAATGTTGGTAGTTGTGATAATTCCCCACCCCCACCCCCCCACCCCCCGTTTCAGAAGAAATGCCACACAATTGCTTAAATTATGTCCTGTTGTTTGCTCAACTGAGTGTATTTGGGCATTGGCATCTTACTCTGCAAGTGGGAATTGTTTTTCAAGTGTTATATAAAAAAGTTTCAAGACTTGAAAGACTGAACATACTGGCTACCTTATATATACAAACAAAGTTTCATCTCAAATTCAAGTCTCCAAAACTGCAATAACATTAGGCTGTTGAAACTAGTCACTACGCTTTATGAATATAGAAGTTAATAAAGATATCTTAATTTGTTTAACTTTTTTAATGTCTACGATGGTCAAATATGAGAATCATATGTTTCATATAGATATTACATACAGTATAATATTAATTTATAGTATGGGATTTTTTTATAACAACTAATTTAATATGTTACATGATCATATAATAAGATACAAAATGTTATAAAACTGGCTAAGTTATATGTTAATTAGTTTATTCCTTTCTAATGTATTCAGAACTATTATTGTATTAACTTAAATCATTAGAAATAATTAAGTTGTAAAGGAATTTGAACCATTTAATAGTTTTAGTTCAGGTGTAGGTCACCCACAATGTCACGTCCATGGGTTTCTTAATCCACTTTTATGTGCATTTATAGAATGAACTGAAGACAGGAGATCCACCATAGATATGTTTCAACCATCTTGCAATGAGATCTTGTGGCCTTCCAAATGTCACACAGCTAAACCCTTCATAAAATGAACTAAGATTTGACTTTTGTGCTGCATCTCATTTTTGCACTTTGAGTATGGATGCAGGTCGTTAGTTTTGGGTCGTGTATTGCCTTGCTGAGGACTGAATCAGATTTGGGCATATAATTTAGACACAGATTCGATCCATTCCTTCAGTTGGTGGTATATTTCCTGTGTTGGCATAGGTTTAAATTTGTGAGATCCCCCCTTGGAGACTGGAGTTATCTGGATCCATTCCACTACATAGGTCTACAATCCGTGTTTGGGCTGGATCTAAATCAGACTGATCCAGTTGACTCCAGGTTTACCCTTGCAGACCTAACTTTGAGTACTGCTCATAGAAGGTATAGTAGACTCTGGATCATGTGCTATGATCGAGTTAGAAGTGGAGATAAATGCAGTTTCAAAGAAACAGTTGGACTTGTGGACCTCTTGCCAAAATACATGATCTTTAGAGCAACATATCTCTTTGGACAAACGGGCAGCGAACTGGGATGGCGACCTGCAATACAAAAAAATGCTGATTATAATGTATGAAAATGTCATTAAAATCTCTTATAGAAATATGTTCAGTGTTATCAAAATCATATACTAATGAGCTGATGCTTCTGCATAACTGATGTAATACAGGATCGCAATCACCTTCGAATACAAATAAAAAGGAAAAACTAGAGTTTTACAAGAAATAAAATAAAAAGAGAGATTAGGGTTGGAGAAAAAACCAGATAACTTTGGGCTTCGCACCCCTTACGCGGGCTTCACACCCCTTTCACCACGGGCTTCACACCCAATCTCAAGAACCCAAGAGCTCTGAAATTTTAACTGAAAAGTTTTTATTTAATCATTATCTGCTTATTCATTGAGTTGAGCCTCTTTATATATGCTCTTATAAAGTGAACTTCCCCATCACAATCGATGTGGGACTAAGTTTTATAATAAAAGAAAAGGCTAAACTCAAAAATAGACTAAGGCATAAAAAGATAACTAATACTGGTGTGATGTCCCCATCCATAATTGTTGCTAGTTACCGGAACTTTAATATTCTATCGTTACTAGAAAAACTGCTCCCAAGCCAACGGAACCCCCAGCCACTCCCCCGCCCCGCGCAATACCGTTTTTCAAAAGGCCTAAATTGCTCAACCCTTAATTTCTTAAAAAAGAAATTCTGAGTCATCTTTAAGCCTCACTTTCTTTATTTTTCAATAAATATTGCCATCTCTTATAATATGAGATCAAAATTATAGATTGATGCATTAGAAGACAGGTTTTTTTAACTAAACCATAGGATTAATTAGGAGGAATGGATTTTGAAATGAGTTTCTCATTTTTGTGGGGTTTCCAGAGATGGGACTATGCTGCTTTGAAGATTTTTATTAGTAGGCTTTGAAGATCTATTTTGGAGATGAGAAGGCAGTGGGGGCTGAGTACAGGGTAGTCAAAGAAATTAGGGTGAAAACCCTAATTCTAGCTCAAACCAGACCCTAATCCTAAACCAAACCAAAAACCAAGGAAGAAGTTGAGGGTATTCTCATTGTAACAGGTCAAATATCCCATTGTGCGCTGTTTTGTGATGCAATCATAAAAGATTAAGGAGGGTTTTACAGATCACTTAATAAGCGCAAGGAGGTTTTCTGATTCTAGTTATAACTTGAAGAGGTTTTCTGAAATTTAATAAGCTAGAATACTTCTTGTCAATTGCCTACAGAATTGATCTTCAAGTCGTTTAAGATAAAAGTTGACTGAAAGAACTTCTAATTTACATGCAGACAGTACCGTATAAGCACGTTTAAGTAATAGGTTTCAGTAAAACAGTACAGAATAGATGAAACCGCTTGGATTCAGACCTGGTTGATCTTTCAAGCCAATATTTGCAAATCTGGTTGATCCCTCTGAGTGTAAATAATCGACTGGTTCCTATTAGCAAATTCCCATAACGTTCAAGCCATGAGGATATTCTTTAGATGACAACGAGTACTAATTTCATCCCAGCTGAGTTTTACGGTCTTACCTTAGCCGGAGTACTAGGAGATGTACCAAATGGAGGGAAACTCTTAACGCGTGCAACAGTTTCAGTTGGATGAGATACATTGCACTGAGATCTTTTTTGGGAAGTACTACTGGAACTTGCAAACTCACTAGATTGAGATTTTGTTTCATCTTCCTGATAAAGAAGAACACAGATGTTCAGTAAGACACGGACACAAAAGCATCCGGTTACAGTAAAAATGTGCCCACGTCTTAGCAGCATGAAAAACCACTTCCATAGGGAGGTTTCCAATGTTCAACATGCAACAATTCTGAGATATTGGTACAAGAAACTAGTTTATTAAACAAAACTTAAATAAACCTAGCTGAATCGTTCTCGAAAAAATAATTCTACTTTGATTCTGTACTTCCATTTATAACACCTAAGAAAAAGTTTTTGGGAAAAGCATGCTTCCAAAAGCATTTAATAACTAATATGTTTTTAAGTGTCAGACATTTTTCAGTGTAGCAATATTTCATCTTTTCATATAGGAAGCTGTATAGGTTGCCTGGTAGGAAATTTAAGAGGAATTCGGGATGGGCAGATTGTGGGCTATCAGACCTCAAAACAGATTGGATCACCTGACCAATGGATGAATTCTGGGAAGCATATAAATTAAGTTTTAAAAAAAATCCTCAGCATATATTCTCATATATAACATAGAACAATAAGGACTTGCCATCACAATGCACTGGATGCAATTACTATCGTGAGGATGCAATTAATATCGTGACATGGACATGGACACACTCACACCAGCACGACACGACATGATAGACCTACATATGAAAAATTCTTAAAGAAAAAAACATACACATAAAACAGAAGTATCGTGTTTGATGCGTGCATCAGACATGTGTCTGACATGAATGGCTTCACAATAGAAGTGTTAGTGCTACATAGCCTACAACTCGATGTTATATAATATTCCAATCAGTCATAGGCTGTTATTTGCCATTTTCATTGGTCATTGCTTTTATTGATATTGGTCAAGTACAAAATTGCTGGCACGAGTCAGGTGCCATGTCAAGTGAGAGACGACAAATAAACTTCCTAAAACAGAGTAAAAATCCATCTTAGAAAACATTAAAGAGGAGTGCTACTCCTTGTGTAGGAGTTTGAGCTGTCTACAGTGAAAGGGATCTGAAATGTGGGTTCACTTGGTTGTTAAACTGATTCAATGGGTGAGTACTCTACGAATTTGTGCATATCAGTTGGCCTTATAACAATATATTCCTCACTCCTTATTGCATTCCATCACTTCCCAATATCATCCACATTGCATAGCATAATCAAAGAGCCAAACTGTGTAAATATATCCGCTAACAGCTATGACCTTTTCTCTAAAAAAAACAACTAGTTGTGAGGGCACTTTCCTTGCTAAATATGATACGCATGAGAAATAGTATATGAACTGATGATTAAAACTATTATGTGAATTGATGATTAATTTTTACTAAGTTTATCATAATGATTAATGCAGCATGGATTTATGAGAGAAAAACACCCCCACTTTCAAAGGTTTCATAGTAAACAATGTGGTTCTGCAACTACAATTGGGGGGGGGAAATCCCTCAAAAAAAACTACAATTGAAAAAAGTTCCATTTCTTTACTCTTAATAGCCAATAACAACACCCATGTGATCGTGAAATTAGTAAAATGATTAAAGTTAGGGGGGGAAAAAGACACTAAATTATCAATGAAATACTAGTAATCCAACATAATGTAGCATGACATATGATATCTTGAGGTGTTGCAGTAACTAATGTGTTTCTGATCATTTCAATCTCAAACTTATCACTAACTAGACAATGAAAAACAAAGGAAAAAAAAATTAAGTAAATTGGAGATCAAAGAGAAAGCAAACCTTGGAGCAACGGCAGCTCAATACTCGCGCGAGAAGTCTTTCGTTCTCCCGCTCTAATTCCTAGTTCGCACAAAACAAAACAAAACAAAAATGAGAAAGGAATCACCTTGCTAATTTGAGAAGATGAATCGACAGGGGATAGAAAAGGAGTTTAGGGTTTTACCTCCACTCGACGGCAGAGAGAGATGAGCTGAGCGCAGAGATCCTGACCGTCGGTTGCTTCCACCGGATGGTCGAGGTTTGTCATCGTCGCCGTCAACAGACCTCCGAGTCACCAGCGTCTTCAGAACCACCCGTTACTTAGGCGCCTGAGACGAAGGGACAGCTTAATCGGGTGTCTGTTTTACTTGTTAGTCCCTAATCTTCTTTATATTTAGATCTCTATGACCCAAAATGCCAATTGCCATGAAGGACAATTTTGCGAAGAACGAAATTGCAAATAAGAGTGACAATTGGCAAGGGGTCACATGCGCATCCATTTCGCTAGGGCTCGCTTGGGGATTCCAAACGAGACCTTATAAAAATTTCACACAAAAGACCTAAAATTTTTTCTTTTGTCGGATTCAAATTCGGATACTAGTAAGTCGTATCCAATTTTAAGAATTCTAATCTAAAAGTTTGGGTTGGGATTTGGTTCGAATTATCTGATTATGGAGCTTATTGTCATTCTTAAATGTAAATCTATAATGTTTTAGTAGGTTAGAACCTGAGTAGTTT
Source organism: Agave tequilana (assembly GCA_038442645.1). Classification (NCBI taxonomy): domain Eukaryota; kingdom Viridiplantae; phylum Streptophyta; class Magnoliopsida; order Asparagales; family Asparagaceae; genus Agave; species Agave tequilana. The sequence continues at coordinate 149,109 of JAVJIF010009565.1, forward strand.
TCTTAAAATCAAATAACCTTCGTGCTGACGAATTAATATATGTTTTCTAAATGGAATAGGTTTAACATAAATAAGGGATAGTTTAGTCTGAAATTATTCTTAATGATATTGCGAGAGGTAATGTGATGGCTCGTGCCAACAGAAAAAATGGTTGTGGTAACGTAAATAAAGATTAGAGGGTCTGCTAATGATTATCGAAATTAAAAAAGATTTTTTTGATTTTGGATCTGCTTTGTTTGATGGAAGTGAGAGAAAAAGATGTAAGTAGAAAATGAGGATGAAAAATGTGAAAGTGTAGTGAGAAATTGGGATTTGTGCGATTCTCATTTCCGATGTTTGATGGTAATGTGAAATTGTAAGTGAAAAAATATATTGTGTTTTTGGGTGTTTGGTCAGTAATATGGAAGTGGAAGTGGAAAAGTTGACCGTAAAATAATATTAAATTAAAAGTTAATTCTGAAGTGACATTTTAGGAGTGTAATTGGACTGCACGTGTGATTTACATGACATCAAAATTAATTGTTTTAAGCTACAACTTATTACAGATAAAATTTAAATCACCCCAAAATTTATGTATCACCCTCAAAGTGAAAAAATGGTAGTGCAGAAGGGATGTGTAAAAAGAAAAAGAAAAAGAAAAGAATTTTCATATTTTCCATTTTCGACTCAAAACAAATAGGAGAAATGGGAAATGAGATTTTGATGAAAAATTAATTAACAAGGGGGCTTTGGTGAAATTTAGCCAAAATATAAAAACGGAACTACTGATTTGGATCGGCGAAACTCTCCCTAAATATAAATTCCAGCAAGTACTAGAAAATCTATCAATTTCTACAAAATTCTAAGAGCAGATAACAAAGAATTTCAGGTGGTATTCAGTGATATATGAAAGTTAATTTCGTCATCTTCGAACAAATTCAAGTCTGCACAAAACAGAACACTAGATGGAGAAAATATGGGCTGGCTCTAATTCTAAGCCATGTGCTAGAAACTCTCTCTCTCAGTGTGTATACACAACTTACAGATTTATGTACATTTCTGAATTGAACGTCGAAATATACTTTAGCTATGAAGAAAAGACAACCAATTTTTAAGGATGCGTACGATAAACATTGTGGCTTCAATTCTAAACCAGGATAGCTAGGAACTCTGTACATACACACAGCCCAGTGGTAATATATACTTCTCTGAATTGAAGATTAAATATACTTCCACCTATCAAAAAACGCTAATCAATTAGTGAGGATGTGTATGAAAAACAGTTTAGCTAGGGGTGTCATTTGGGCCGGGTCGGGCCGGAACGGAACTAGTACGGACACAGCTCGGCCCAGGAAGTACACGGGCCACACCTAGCCCGAGTCTGGGGAAAAGTCAGGCTGGCCCTGGGTCCACCAGAGGCGGCCTACGGCCCGGCGGGCCATGCTAGCGCCCGGCCCGCACGCCCAGCCCAACAGCTATTATAGTCGTTGGGAGAGGATATTTGCAAATTTTTTTTACCCCGCATCAATCCCAGCGGCTATTATAGCCATTGGGGGTTTTTGCAATTTTTTTTTACAGATACTCCTATAACAGGTATATGCTTTGTTTTTTTGGGGTTTTTGCCCCCAAAAAATGCAAAAATAAAATAAAATAAATAAAATACTCCACTTCTCTTCTATAAATACTCAACTTTTCCACCCCATTTCATCACAACAAAAACTACTCCTCTTCATCTTTCTCAAACTTTACAAGCTCTCTTTTCTCTCTACAAGCTCCCTCTACAGGCTGTCGAGCCTCAAGCTCTCTCTACAAGCTCTACAAGCTCTCTTTACAAGCTTTACAAGCTCTAAAGTCTCAAGCCCTCAAGCTCTCAATCTGATATTTATATTCTTATAAAATTAGAAACTACCAGAAAAAATGGATGGCAATTCTAGTCAAGCTGAATTAAGTCAAGCTTCTGGTTCTAAATTTCATGGTAATATTAATATTAGTAATGATACGCGGGAAGCCCTAAATTTGCCACTAGACGACACTCCACAAATTTCATTCACACAACTTACACCATACACAAATTTTAATGCTTCTTCTGATGTATCAAGCACTGTTCCTCGTATACCTATTAGTTCCCAAGAGGTATCAACTATCTCCACAACTCTTAAATCTAGAGTTTGAAAATATTTTGATAAAATAACTGTTAATGAAGTTAGGAGGGCTCAATGTAAGTTTTGTCCAGATATTTTATATTCTTTTCCTAAAAATACTAGAATTGGTCCACTTACCCGACATATAAAGAGCAAACATCCCGAACACCAACCATGACCAACCCAAATTAGTACTTTGGGTGGCACTTTAGGTAAAACAAATTAGCACTTTTTGTTATAATCATGCAACAAGTAAAACAAATTTAGTAAAATATATTATTCGGTCTGAACAGTCCTTTAGTATGGCTGAAGACGATACATTTATAGATTGTATTAGAACCACTCATAATCCTGATTATGAGCCGGTCAGTAGGAACACTATAAGATCATAAATATATAAAGTATTTGAAGAAAAAACAAACATTAGTTGCAGTTTTATCATCTTTGCCCTATAAAATTGCACTCACTTCTGATTGTTAGGAAGCCCAGAAGATGAATGAAGACCTACATTTTTTTATTTATGATTGATAAAATGTATGAAGAATGAAGACTTGTACTCTTTTTATGTATTAATGATAAATTTGAAAAAAAAATTAATTTATACTTCAATTTTTTATGTATCCATTATTCATTTTATTAGATCGTTAATAAACAAATATATATTTTCATTTCACGCCTTGTAATTTTCTTTGTTAATTTTATCACAATTTGAAAAGTAATTTTTTAGATTTTTTAGGAATTTTTAAAGAAATTTTTATTTTTTAAAGTTTTTATTTTTTTTAATCTGCGGGCCGACCGGGGGCTGGGGCACCCAGGCCTTGGGCCATGCCCGGGTTCCACAATTGGAACACGGGCCCAGGCCGGGCTGGGCGGGCCGGGCTCGGCACACCACGGCTTCTAGCCCGCCGTGCCCGGGCCGAGTTTGGCCCGACATGGCCCAATTGACATCCTTGAATTTTGCTCAAGGGCAAAAACTTATATGTGTAGAGATAGGATCAAAGTCTAGTAGAGATAGAGTTTTGTAACTCTTGTTAGAGAGAGATTGAAGAAAGCAAGATGGCATCAGAACAGTTGACCGCCTAGTCGACAAACATGCAAACATGTGCACGTAGGGGATTGCCGGTCGACTAGACCATTCTTGACATTTAACAGAGAGTGGGGAATGCTAGTCGGTAGACCGACCCATTCTCTGGCATTTAAGAGAGAGTGGGGGTGCTTGCGCAAGTCGACCAAATCTCGGATTTTGGCACAATTGTGCCCAGGCCAATTTTTCCCTCTCTCTCTCCTCTTGGCTATAAAAGGGGATGCATGTTCATTGTATTTGAGATGAGAAAAAGTATGTAAACTATCTTCCTCTTGTAAAGTGAGCTAATTATCAATGGATTTCTCTCTATTCTGCCACAGGGACGAAGGTAATTTTGCCAAACCTCATTAAATTTTCTGTGTCTTCTTTTTGGCTGGTTGTTTGTGTTATGACAAAATTAATATGCTCAGATACCAATTGTTCGTGCATAACCCAGGATACAATATTTACTATGATACCAATAGTTGGGAGATACGGAGATCCCCATCGACGACCTCAAGTACGTCATGAGATCAATTACCTCGAGCACACAAGATAAATATTAAAAGATATAAGAACACACAATTTAATGTAATTTTGCCCAAATTTGACCTACGTCCATGGGGAGAGAACTTGAGAGAGTTTTATTAATAAACTTGATACAAGAGATTTAACATTCCTCTTGATGACACGAGAGTATTCACCTTTTTCTTTAATTTACGCCTAGATTACAAGAGTATACCTTCTCTCTATATACTTTCACCTTACTCCTCTCTTTTTTGACTTTTTAGGACCTTACATTGTTGTTCACCACAACTTTCTTTTGCTCTTCTACTCCGCCTAAATCTTAAGTTACAATCTTTTATTTATTGGATTATACAATACAATTCCTATATGGACTATGAGATAATTTCAGTCATTGGATGCTTGAAGAATCTTGATCAATCCTATTAGAAGTTGATCTCCTTGATCTAGAAGGATTCTAAACCCTTTAATCTTTAGAAACAAATCTTCATTGAATAGGAATTGAATCCTATTCATACTCCTCATGAAAAGGAAACTCGCAATAGCCTGAAAAGAAAACTGTTTCATCTTGATTTGCTTCTTTTTCTTCAAATCACCGTCTTCTCCAATTTAATTGGATTTTCTTGGGCCATCATCTCCTCTTGAAAAACAAGACAAAATCCTAACAAACTCCATCTTGACTTGTTTTTTAAGCTTTTAGCAAAACAACTTGATATTTTAGATTACTATTTTTTCTTGGTTGTAACCATGTCGTGAATCCTTTAATCTTGCCCTCTCTCCCTGGGGCCTTTGGCGGATTCACTGCCATGCCTTGCGCCATCTAAGGCCTTATCCAAATGCACTCTTTCTTTAGTCGTCTTGCAACACTTAGACCCGTTACAATTTTTCTTGAACCTCCACCTCGAAGTGAGCACCCTTCAAGCTTTTTATTGAAACTCCTTGACCTAGTTTCTTTCTCTTAATTTGCATTGCATCATTGCCGCCATCAGCAAATTCTGCTTTATGACTTCTTCCCGGCCATGTGACCTGTCAGTCTTGAGGCAATCCGCCTCTAATTTTGCCATGGTCTTACCAACTTTACACGAATATTATCAAGAACTTGTCTTGCCATGGCCTTCCAATGATCACTTGGAGATGGTCCATCTTCCATCGATGTTTTAATCTTGAGACTTATTGTCTCCACATAATTGCCATAATCTTATTGAACCTTCCCATTATACACTGCCATGGTCTTTCTCCCTTCAATCAGGGTTACCATCTATCACTGTATTGATATTTTTCAGATCTATTATCCTGCTATTGATGATCTTCAAATCTGATAGATCCACCAATGCCTGCAATAATCACATCGTGTCACGACTAGTCCATCGTAACTTTGACTGTGATCTCTGTCAATTTCTTTAACTGATCTGTACAGAACCTGCATCAGACACTGGAATCTCCTCGATCTGCACTCACCATTGCATCCAGGATGTTGGAAAACATAGGGTTCGATACTTTGATCATCTGATTCTGACTACAATTGCACGATCTACGTTCTGATCAATCTCATCCATTGATCGTCTTCATCACCCTCCGTTGTTTTTCCTTTGACTTGCTCCCGCAGCGAGACTTCACAGGATGCCTTATATGATGCCTCCGTGAGCTCATCGAGCTCGTCTTGTCGTCCGCTATTCGCGATGATCCGATCTTCACCTCCGCGTCTACTGTGTTTAGATTTGAGCACCTTGAAGCCTTGATGACTCCACCTTGATCAATATATTTCAAAGGTCATCGATCTTTACCTTAGAACAAATCTGAACTTTCTTATTGTCTTTTTCATCTTGATGTCTCTGTCGAACTCCTTCGACTTGACATCTTTTTTTCATCTAGAGCACTCGAGTTTTGAACGAACACCATCAACTTTGATACCATTTGTTGTAACTGAATTGATATGCTCTGATACCAATTGTTGCATGCATAACCTAGGATATCATACTTCTTATGATACCAATAGTTGGGAGATACGGAGATCCCCACCGACGACCTCAGGCACGTCATTGATGATGATCAACTCATGTAGTTATAGTACTAATGATCTTATGTTTAATTAGTGACAGATTTATAATCAGGATCTTAGTAGGTGCATAGTTTCAACAAAAGATTTGAAGTCAAGTTTTGGAGCTAGCACGGTTTGATCCAAGAGCCATTGGATCGTGTTTGGACCAAGTCAAGAAGATGAGAAGGCTTCAAGTGAAAACTTCAAGAAGATGAAGACTTGTGTTTAGGTCTGTTTTATAAGATTTTGTTTTTAGATAAAATATAAAGGATAGAGTAGTTGGTGGATTGCTCAAGTATATATTATACACACACACTCTTGATAGTTTTGTTTTACAAAAGATTTTCTTTTAGAAAAATACATGCTTGATTTTTGGTATTCTAGTTTATATGTTTTTAACCAAAATCATGTTTAGAGCTTAATGTCAAAAACATAGATATTTCACCATGTTTGTGTAGTGGATCATATCCATACACTCTATGCTTCAAATGAGTTTAAATATCTTGTTTTTGTATTTGGTGAAGTTTTGGAAAAACAAGTTTTGAAAAATACTGTTTTTCATTTGAGCAAATTTTTTCATATTACAAAAATAATCCAAATCATTTGTAACATGCCTTGATTTTATGCAAGCATGTTTGTTTATCAAAGTATATTGGTAAAACTATTTTTGTAGATTTTTCATGATTTATGAGATTTTATTTCAATCAAAAAGACCAAGTTTTAAATCCCTTTACATTTCTGTACTGGCTTCAGCCGGTCGACCGGGACGGTCGACCGACGTGCACAGACGTGCACGCAATTTCTGGCAGGAGGCCGGTCGACCGTCCAGAGAGCTCTGCTCTCTGGAAAGGCCCCGGCCGACCGGACGGTCGACCGGACAGAGAGACTTGCTCTCTGTATCCTGGCCTCGGTCGACCGACCGGTCGACCGATGGCACAACGGTCTGAAATATGACCGTTGGCCGTCGACCGGGCGGTCGACCGACAGTTCAGACAGACCCCAACGGCTAGTTTTTTCTAACCCTATAAATTTGGGGGTTTGGACATTATTTTTTAACAAGATTTTCTAGTGGACTTTGAGCCAGTTTTTCTCACTTCTTTAAAAGAGTTTTCTCCACTAAATTGAGAGCTAATACTTCCAATCAAAAGGGGAGTTTTTATCAAGAGTATTTAAAAGAGATTTCTTTGAGTTTTCCTCCATCATCTCTTTCCTTGTTTTCTCACACAACACTTGAGCCATCCATTGCTATATCTACCTATAGGGATTTGTTGTGAGAAGATTTTAGGTGATCAAGAGTTGTGATCACCAAAGTTCTACTTTGTTTCTTGAGGAGGCGGACGAGTGCGTTCGCGGTTGTTTCGAGTTCGTGTGTGAACTCCTTATTTGAGGTGCGGCCTCGGCGAGTCGGTGGGCTTGCGGTGTGTACGGACTAGGGTGTAACGCCCCGATCCCGCAGGTACGGGACGTTATGGCGACGTACATACGCAGGGCGGAAAACCCTCACGTACGTACGCTAAGCCTCAGTACAATAAATAACCTCCATATAGACATGGGTCCCAGCATGAAATAAGTACAAGAATATCTGCAGAAATAGGTCAGCGATCATAACAGATATAACAAATAGGGACAAATAAGATAACGAAAATAAAGCACCAAGATACCTAGGCATAGTCCCGATGAGTAAGCTCCGATGTAACTCCATGGCACTCTCCGATACTATGGTAACTCGGATCTCTAATCTGGGCACGCAAACCCAGGGTCGTCAGAAAGCGACCTAGTGAGTGGTAAAATGAAGGAGGCAGTAATATAAACAATAGTACTACGACCATGATACGAATATACAATATAATACAAGATGTGATAATAGTGATACCATATAATACGCATATACGAAACAGTACAAATATATATAAACATGTTTTATTGTAATACCATCTCTACCTAGCCGGTTATCATTAGGTCATATCTATAGTCGTGTCCAGTTTATATAATCACTAATGTTGTCTAGTGGTGACGTAATAGATATGAACATGATAGTGGTGACGTGATAGAGGTGAACATGCAGATGAGCATATGTCTGCAATAATAAAATATATGCAATGCAGAACATGCATAGTATGCCACTACATACAGTGTAACATATACCAGGTAATGTAACAAAGTATACATGTGCATCAGTAGTAGGGCACTAAAGAAAGTGTAACAGGAAACAGGAACAATAGCAATGTATACATGTCACATGATAGCAGATAATTGATCAGGAACAGTAACAAGTACACCTAAACATGTAGCAGGCAGGTCATGTCAAAGTCATGTCATTTATACAATAGTAGCGATCAGTACCACCTGGCATTTTAATCAATCTCTACCAGTGTCCCATACCACTGGCAGTTCATACTGGAGCCCGCACTCCAGTCGAACCCATCCGGACATGGCGTACGGGTACCATTATCCAAACGAGAGAGTGATCAAATAATAAGTATTCCCGACGTCCACTATTGTGTATATCGTTTTATTATGTTAATTGGAAACTCATGATCGAGGAGTTCTTATCGGGTGGATGTATCCCGTGCATACCCGGGATCACGGCCTTAAACAATCCCCTGGCTGCTAAGACTAGGGCCCTCCGCTAAGAGGGGAGCATGAATCAAGTAACAAGAGCTCATGGAGCAATTGGTAGGTAGCACTACCGTCCCCTGCAGTGGGAAAACAATATGGATCCAGTACATCACCCGATAAGATCCAATCAACCGTCAAGTCTCCCCCATACCCGAGTTAAATTTATGATCTGGTATGTCAAATATATAATGTAACAAATACCATTGCAATATGTGATACGGGTAACATGATAACTGGACCCGAGCTCTGTTGATAGCATAGAACAATATAACAGGAATCAGGAACAATATAACGGGACCAATATAATGGGAACAATATAACGGGAAACATGATCAATAGATGTGGAAGTCCACATATAGCATATCAACAGCTCTCAAGTCCAGTATCGGGAATATCCATATCAATAACAGGAAACAATCACATAACATGAATACGGTAACATGGAACAATAGTACATGTACTATGAACAGGGATCCATAGAGAAAGCATACATGCACGTGCAACAGTGATATGCAGAGAATCTATATAATGATGATCACGATATATGTGATGACGGTAGTCTGTGAAGTAGTGCATATGAATAACTGATGTGACGTGTCATAGTATCGGTGCAACATGTATAAGCAATACCTATGAGCAGTGTCTAATATCATGTACAGTGAACTATCGTATCAGTGTAAGGATGATAACAATAAGATGACATGCGGTACTTATCCTTGTACTAGCGGAACATAAATGTATGGCCATAATCCATGTAACAGTACATGTAATAATGGTAGTCCGTGTATCATATAATATCCTGTCCTGTAAATTATGGTAACAGTATCTAGCATGCATGTCTAGTGACAGTGTTGTGTCATAGCGTATCTGTGGAACCGTATGCAGGTAACGTTACTGTGATATGATACATGACATGATAGCGTCCAAACATATGGTGACATAGTGTGCCGGATGTCAGTGGTCCATGAACATGACCTAATAGGTATCCAGTGTTACACTTTACGTCGATTAGGTATTAGGCATATTTAAGTACAGTGTTTATTACAATGTTTTAATATAGTGTACCAATTAGGATTTACCAGTTATTAATAAAGCAACCAAGTTCAATTAATAGACTAAATAGATAATTTATAAAATAAAAACACTCACTAACTAGCTACAGGACTGTAGCTCTCGTTCCCATGATCGCAACGGATCCAGAATTGCCCGAATCGGAGTCCGGATGCTCCCGATATCGCCCGCATATGAAAAGGAATAAAATTAGGGTTAAATATGTAATAAAATTATTGAAATGCAAATAAGAAATAATAACAGGGGGTTTTATGTAAAAGTACCTTTATTGGGTTTCGGATGCGGGTGAACCCGTACTGTAAGTGATGGGTTATGGGTTTACGGGTTTCGAATCAACCCGTACCCAATCGGGTTATTGGGTTTCCTTTTAACCCAATGAGAGATAATGGGTTTGGGTAAAAACCCAAACCCCTAATCAAGTAACAACAGCGGCGGCAGCAGCAGTTGCTGCTGCCGCGCTCCTCTGCCCGCAACGGCTCGTCGCCGGCGGCGGGTGCTCCGCCGGCGGCGGCCTGCTCTGCCGGCGGCGGATCTTCCCCGTAGGCTGGCAGAGAAAAAGAAAGGGAGAGGTGGAGAGAGGAAAAAAGGAGAAAAGAAAAGAAAAGATAAGGAAGAAAAGAAGAAGAAAAAGAAGAAGCAGAGGAGGAGGTTGGTGTGGGGGTGTGCAGCGGCGCGCCTGGCTTGCCCGCCGGCGCCACCAGGCCTGGCCGGCGAGGGACGCCGGCGGCCCGGCCTAGCTTGGGGCGTGGGTCGGCCTCTTCAAATAGAGATGGAGAGAGGGAGAGAAAGATAGTGAGAGAGAGAAAAAGAGTGTGAGGAGAGAGAGTTTGAGAGGGTGAAAGCTTTAGAGAGAGAGATTTTATGGAGAGAGAGATGGAAACAGGGGATTTTAAAGAGGGGCACTGTTGGTCAATGGCGGCGGAAGGAGGAAGCTTGTGGAAAAAGAAAGAGAAGGAAGGAAGAAAGAAAGAAATTAAATAGAGATTTAATTAAAACAAAATATTAATTTAATGGGTCAAAAATTGACTAGTTCCGAACGGTACCCAAAAATTACAGAAAATAGAAAATAATATCCTGAGACGTAATCTGAAGACGGTTTCCAGAAATTCAATCTGGTTTGCCAATTAAAAATCTCAGAAGCCGTCGCCGGTACCGGGCGACACCGGTTTGGCCGGATTTTCGATAAATTCAGAAAATTCTCCAAAAATACCCTAACATAGATAATACGATTCTAAGGCATATGGTGAAAGCGAATTCTCAAAATTTGTCTCCGTTTGTGAAATAAAAATCGGAAGGCAGATTATTGGTATCAGTCGACACCGACTACGGAGATTTTCCAAAATAATCCAGAAAATTTCCAGAAAATCCTGAAAAATCTAGAATATTAGGAAATGATTTTTGAAACTGAAATCAGGTCAATCGGAAGACTACAGAGGTCAAATCAATTTTTGTACGTCGTATCGGGTACTGATACGGTGATACGTACACCGGGGAGTAGGGTGTTACATAGGGAGTCCGAGAGTTATAGGTGTTGCGGCACCGAGTGATCCGGTGGGATCGATTATAGTGGAAATCCTTCGTGTGTCGAAGGCGGGGATGTAGAGCAAGTGTGCTCGAACCTCGAAACAAATCCTTTGTATTTGCGATTGCTCACACACTCTCTCTCTCTTTGTCTCTTGTTTATATCTTGCATGCTTCTATTGTGTTTATCTTTACATGCTTGATATATATTGTGTGCTTATTTGATATACATGCTTGGGTTGTTTGCTAACACTTGTATTTAACCAAGAGAGCCAACGCGGCACCTCAACCCTTATCTAGGGGAATCTAGAGGAGTTAGTCCAGAGCCCTTCACGGGAATTCGGCTACACTCTTGTATTATACGTGGTGTTTAGTTTATGAGTTTAGTTTAGGTCATAATAGTTTGTTCTTCCACATTATTTGTTCATTTAGTGACCATTAGATTAGCCATCACCTATTCACCCCCCTCTAGGTGAACCTACAATTGGTATCAGAGCCAAGTGCTCTGAATTTGGGTCTCACAACCTAGAGTTAAAGATTCTCATTTTTAAGCTAATCACAATATTTGTACACACACCATGGACTTCATGTCACCACCCATGTTTGACATTCTTAACATCCATATATGGAAGGTGAAGATGTCCTTGTACCTCAAGGCCCTAGGCATTCATGTTTTGTAACACCCCGCTCCGGAATACGTACTTAGTTGCGTATTCAGATTTTCTGATCGTATTTTTCGATTTGCATCCTGTATTTGTTTTGTATTATGAATTATTTATATGAATGTTTTGTCTTGAATTTGGATTCGTGGACTCGGAGTCACCCTAATCTGAACCGTGGGCCCGATCCTAGAGTATTGCTCGATTGGGACATTTCGGTATTCCGATTTGACTGATTTCAGTTTTAAACATTATTTTCCAATATTTTAGATTTTTCATGATTTTCTGAAATTTTCCTGAATTAAATTGTGAATCTTCAAAACCGGTGTCGACCAGTACCGCTGACCGATTCTCGGATTTTTAATTTACAAACGGAGTTAAATTTTAAGAAACGGCTTTCCTGCAACTTCTTAAAATCATATTTTCTATCCAAATACATTTTCTGAGATTTTTCTAATTTTATTTAAAATCCGGCCAATCCGGTGTATACCGGGGTTGACGGTTGATTTCAGGATTTTATTTTGAAAGTAAGATTGAATCTTTGAATACCGATTTCACCAAAAATCTTTTTATAATATTGTTATTTTTGAGAATTTTTGGGGAACTTTTCAAGTTATGTTATTTTTGGACTTTTCCGGAGTTTTCGGTATTTTCCCAGATACCGAGAATTTATCCAAATATTCCTCTTTTCTCTTTTTTCCATTTTCTCCCTCCTTCCTCAAACGCGAGTTTCACCTACCTGGGATTCTGCATTTAATGCGGAGATCCTCTCCATACCTCCCCATGCTGCATTTAATGCACTGCTAATCAATTCCAATCAAGTCATTATGACTTTTGTCCTTTTGTTAAAACGCAGCCTTTTGCATTTCCTCCTGGACGCGGCTTTCATCCCCCGCGTCCAGTTCTTTTGGCCTGGACGCAGCCATTGCCTTGTTGAGACGCAACTTAATTGGTGCGTTCTCTTTTGCTTTGATAAGCAATGGCAACATTATTATAATGTTTTCCCACCCTTTATAAATACCCCCACTCCTTCTCTCTCTTTCATTAATCATTCTTTCTTCTTCTTTGTTTCCTGAGAACAAAAACAGCAGCCCACTCCCTTGGCCGGCCACCACTCCTCCATTTCCACCACCATCTCCTCCACCACTCCTTCACCAAATCCTCCACCATTCTCCCCTCCATCTCCTCCTCCATTTCCAACAACAACAACACCTCCATAACATCTTCTTCCTCCTCTTTTCACCATAAAACACCAAACAACCCATTCTCACCACCACCTTCTCCACCATTTCCACCACCACCTACACCTCCTTGGACACCACGAACCACACCAATATCAACTCCTCGGCGAGCTCTTTCATTCTAGCCAACTCGTCGCTCCCCGTAACCTCGTTTGCAAAATCCCATTTTTTCAAAGTGAACTATACTTGCACCATCAACCTCCTTCCCTTGTGAAGGCCGGCCGCTCCTTTCGGATTGGGGCCGCGCTCTTCTCCGTTGGCAAGACTCTAAGGCCGGTGCCCTCCTTTCGGATTGGGGCCGTGCTCTTCTTCGTCAGACGCATCAAAGGAACATTTTAGGCGAGTAACCTTACTCGCCAAGACATGGATAACTATTTTCATACTTGTAATTTTTATCAATAAACGCAGCCCTCAAAAGACAAGTTCTACTCTCTGTTTGCACTCTGTTAGTCGACTTGACCTAGTCATTAGTCGACTTGAACCCTTTAATAGTCGACTACTCCCTTACCTCAAGTCGACTAGCTTATTTGAACGCGCCCTTTTTCTGAAAACGCGACTTTATTAGTCGACTAACCCTTTTTCCTAGTCGACTAACCTTTTCTTGAAGACGCGACCCTACCAAACGCAACCTTATTAGTCGACTATCGTTTTCCCCTAGTCGACTAACTTTTTCCTGAAGACGCGGCTCTATGAGACGCGGCCTTATTAGTCGACTTGGTCCTCCTCTATAGTCGACTAACTCCTTCTCTAGTCGACTACTTATTTTCCCTAGTCGACTAGAATTGGCTGACTGCTGTGTTTGATCCCTTTATTAGAAATAGACCCTTACCATGGATTTTGTATTGATCATGTGCCTTCAATTGCTCAGCTCCACTTGATGTTACTCAACTATCACTCTACCATCGCCAGATACAAGCTGACATATACCTGTCTGATATGTTATCACCTGACACCTGACATACTACTACTTGATACTAACTCATGTTATACCTCCTGTCATGAACACTTGTCATTGGCTTGATAAAACCTGATACCTGTTATGAATAACTCTCTACTCTTGATTATCACCTTACGGGAATGTAGTACCTGATCTCTTGTTATGTACTCCAGTTATGCCTGTTATGATTCCTGTTATGATTACCGTTATGATTCCTGTTATGACAAGTTATGATCCTACTCATTCCCGTAGTCTGATAATTATGTTAACAAGCCATAAAAAGGATAACTTGCACGGGGAATGGGAGGAAGTGATGGATGCCGGAATGATGCCTTGCTTATAGTAATGGAATAAAATATTGACGATTCGTGTTAGAGGGATCTCAGGCCCTCAGAAGATACGTGTTAGGGGTTTAAGGCCCCCAGGCTGGTCCCGGGCGTACGGGAACTACTATAAGAAGTGCTATCAGTTCTCCATCAGCTTCCAATAACGAACCTCGCCTTGCTTATATATGGATGTATGTGTGTTGGGATGTACACCAGGACACATACCTAGATATATGCGTCAGACGAGTAATAATAATAAAGACTCCTGTTATGCCTGTTATGAACTCCCGTTATGCTTGTTATGATTCCTGTTATTCCTGTTATGTACTCCTGTTATGACCATTATGTATTTGATGTGTTGCTTTGTAACTCGGGTTGTACGCACTTGGATTACGGTAACATGGGATAAAGGTATATAGATGAGGGTTTCCTTGTTTGGATTATTCCTTCGAGGTACTAGTCTCATGGGGCCGTGACCTAAGCTTGCACAATCGGTTTTGCCCGTAATTGGCTTTATTCGGTTTTATGGTGTTGCCCTATCTACCTTACTTCTCATCTCTTTACCTTCTCTTATCTTATTATACCATGAGTAGTTCCTGCTTGATATCACTTGTTTTATATCTACTTTCTCCTGCATGCTTACCTATGCTCGCCACTTGGCATTGTATTACCACTCGCCTGAGGAGTTCTATCTGACTCCCCTGGATCCTCATGTCCAGGTCCTGGAGCTTGGAGCTAGAGGATTCTTCTTGCTGAGGACCAAGTTTACTTCTGCGGAGCAGTCAGATCAGCTGTAGCTCCAGTCCCATCCTTACTTTCCTGTTGGCTCTCGGCTTCTCCAGCTATCTCGTGAGCGCCCTTTTGTACTGATCATATATGTACATCTCTTTGTATTCTCGCATTTGCGCCTATCAGGTGATGTAATATTCATGTAATATTGGATCACCTCTGGTGATAACTTTGTAATTGTACTCATGTGTTGGAATGTATAATGCACCACTTGCTTCCGTACTCTGATTCTTGCTTGTACTGATGCTTAGCGTATATACGTGAGGATTTTTCTGACCTGCGTATATACGTTGCAGTAACGTCTCCGTACCCGCCGGGATCGGGGCGTTACAGGGTGGTATCAGAGCCTAGGCTCTCGCATCCTCAGTACGTCCAGACGGCAAATTAATGGTAAAGAAATTTGTAACTGGAATACAAGAGTCCTGGTTATACAATCCAACTACAAGCGCAGAGTTATCTCTCTCTCTTTCTTCTGATCCATTCCTTGTATCCTGAGACCCTTCAATCTTTTACCTTCCAGCTCCTTCTTGCCACCCTTTTTAACCAACTCAGATATGGAAAGACGGGGAACGCGCAATGGTCCTAGTACTTCTCAAGATGGACCCAACAGAGACAATGATGGTATGATGAGGATACTTCAAGGGATGATGCAGAGTCAACAGCAGCAGACAGAGCTTCTGCGTCAAGGACTGTTGGTTGCACCCCGAGAGCAGAGGCCAGGCAACGTGTCAGACTTCAGGAGATTACAGCCGGCAACCTTTTCGGGAATGGAGAAGCCTCTGGATGCAGAACAGTGGCTGATAGACACAACAGACCTTTTGAAGGCGGCCCGAGTCCCTGATGAGAACCAAGTGGAAGTGGCCAAGATACAACTGAGAGATGTGGCCAGAACCTGGTGGTTGGCAGAAGAAGCAGCACTGGAGAAACCCATTACGTGGGACCAATTCTCAAAGGGTTTCTACGAGAGATTCTTCCCAGTAACAGCTCAAAGGGACATGGAAGAACAATTTATCCGCCTGCAGCAGCGCAACCGATCAGTTGATGAATATGCTGCCGAATTCTTGAGGCTCAGTAGATTTGCTCCCTACATGGTGGCAGACGAAGAAAAACGGGCCAGCAGATTTCAGCAAGGGCTAAAGATGGACGTCCAGATGTATCTTATTCCTCAACAGCTGAAGACTTACTCCCAAGTTCTCTCCATTGCCCGTGAAGTAGAACGAGGACTGGAGAAGGAGAGTGAGAACCAAGTGCAGAACAAGTCAGTGAAGAGACCCTTTCAGTTGATGAATGAGGGAGATACAGCTAGGATAATCAATGGCCCGATAGTCAAGCGACCATTCCAACCTCCTCTTCCTCAGATCATATGCAATTTCTGCCACAAGCCTGGACATTATAGGAAAGATTGTCGAATGGCCAATGGACTATGTTTAGCATGTGGGACAGGGAGTCATGCTATAAGAGATTGCCCGTTCAGAAGGATAGGAAATACAGCACCAGTCCGACCAGTACTTCCAGCCCCGCCACTGAGAGGGAACCCAGAACCCGTTGATCGAAGAGCTCCATTTTCGCCCCAGCAGCATGATCACCCACAGAGAGGAGTGAGAACTAGAGCAGATCATGGTAGGGTCAAGTCTACGACATGACGGCATAGGCATCAGGCGAAGCAACAGTAGAATATGAAACCCAGCATCCAGAACAGGAATCTTAAGGATGTCACTGTAACCGCTACCCCAGATCTTTTGTATTTTGAGTTGGTGATCTTTCGTAAATATTCCACCTTATCATTCTCTCATTGTCAACCTTGGTCTCTTCTGTGTTCATCTTCCCCTTATCGAAATTGCGAGGACGCAATTTTTTGTAAGGTGGATGGATTGTAACACCCCGCTCCCAGAATACGTACTTAGTTGCGTATTCAGATTTTTCGATTGTATTTTTCGATTTGCTTCCTGTATTTGTTTTGTATTATGAATTATTTATATGAATGTTTTGTCTTGGATTTGGATTCGTGGACTCGGAGTCAGCCCTAATCTGAACCGTGGGCCCGATCCTAGAGTATTACTCGATTGGGACATTCCGGTATTCCGATTTGACTGATTTCAGTTTTAAACATTATTTTCCAATATTTTAGATTTTTCATGATTTTCTGAAATTTTCCTGAATTAAATTGTGAATCTTCAAAACCGGTGTCGACCAGTACCGCTGACTGATTCTCGGATTTTTAATTTACAAACGGAGTTGAATTTCAAGAAACGGCTTTCCTGCAACTTCTTAAAATCATATTTTCTATCCAAATACATTTTCTGGGATTTTTTAATTTTATTTAAAATCCGGCCAATCCGGTGTATACCGGGTTGACGGTTGATTTCAGGATTTTTATTTTGAAAGTAAGATTGAATCTTTGAATACCGATTTCACCAAAAATCTTTTTATAATATTTGTTATTTTTGAGAATTTTTGGGAAATTTTTCAAGCTATGTTATTTTTGGACTTTTCCGGAGTTTTCGGTATTTTCCCAGATACCGAGAATTTATCCAAATATTCCTCTTTTCTCTTTTTTTCATTTTCTCCCTCCTTCCTCAAACGCGAGTTTCACCTACCTGGGATTCTGCATTTAATGCGGAGATCCTCTCCATGCCTCCCCATGCTGCATTTAATGCACTGCTAATCAATTCCAATCAAGTCATTATGACTTTTGTCCTTTTGTTAAAACGCAGCCTTCTGCATTTCCTCCTGGACGCGGCTTTCATCCCCCGCGTCCAGTTCTTTTGGCCTGGACGCAGCCATTGCCTTGTTGAGACGCAACTTAATTGGTGCGTTCTCTTTTGCTTTGATAAGCAATGGCAACATTATTATAATGTTTTCCCACCCTTTATAAATACCCCACTCCTTCTCTCTCTTTCATTAATCATTCTTTCTTCTTCTTTATTTCCTGAGAACAAAAACAGCAGCCCACTCTCTTGGGCCGGCCACCACTCCTCCATTTCCACCACCATCTCCTCCACCACTCCTTCACCAATCCTCCACCATTCTCCCCTCCATCTCCTCCTCCATTTCCAACAACAACACCTCCATAACATCTTCTTCCTCCTCTTTTCACCATAAAACACCAAATAACCCATTCTCACACCACCTTCTCCACCATTTTCACCACCACCTACACCTCCTTGGACACCACGAACCACACCAATATCAACTCCTCGGCGAGCTCTTTCATTCTAGCCAACTCGTCGCTCCCCGTAACCTCGTTTGCAAAATCCCATTTTTTCAAAGTGAACTATACTTGCACCATCAACCTCCTTCCCTTGTGAAGGCCGGCCGCTCCTTTCGGATTGGGGCCCGCTCTTCTCCGTTGGCAAGACTCTAAGGCCGGTGCCCTCCTTTCGGATTGGGGCCGTGCTCTCTTCTTCGTCAGACGCATCAAAGGAACATTTTAGGCGAGTAACCTTACTCACCAAGACATGGATAACTATTTTCATACTTGTAATTTTTATCAATAAACACAGCCCTCAAAAGACAAGTTCTACTCTCTGTTTGCACTCTGTTAGTCGACTTGACCTAGTCATTAGTCGACTTGAACCCTTTATTAGTCGACTACTCCCTTACCTCAAGTCGACTAGCTTATTTGAACGCGCCCTTTTTCTGAAAACGCGACTTTATTAGTCGACTAACCCCTTTTTCCTAGTCGACTAACCTTTTCTTGAAGACGCGACCCTACCAAACGCAACCTTATTAGTCGACTATCGTTTCCCCTAGTCGACTAACTTTTTCCTGAAGACGCGGCTCTATGAGACGCGGCTTATTAGTCGACTTGGTCCTCCTCTATAGTCGACTAACTCCTTCTCTAGTCGACTACTTATTTTCCTAGTCGACTAGAATTGGCTGACTGCTGTGTTTGATCCCTTTATTAGCAATAGACCCTTCCCATGGATTTTGTATTGATCATGTGCCTTCAATTGCTCAGCTCCACTTGATGTTACTCAACTATCACTCTACCATCGCCAGATACAAGCTGACATATACCTGTCTGATATGTTATCACCTGACACCTGACATACTACTACTTGATACTAACTCATGTTATACCTCCTGTCATGAACACTTGTCATTGGCTTGATAAAACCTGATACCTGTTATGAATAACTCTCTACTCTTGATTATCACCTTACGGGAATGTAGTACCTGATCTCTTGTTATGTACTCCAGTTATACCTGTTATGATTCCTGTTATGATTCCCGTTATGATTTCTGTTATGACAAGTTATGATCCTACTCATTCCCGTAGTCTGATAATTATGTTAACAAGCCATAAAAAGGATAACTTGCACGGGGAATGGGAGGAAGTGATGGATGCCGGAATGATGCCTTGCTTATAGTAATGGAATAAAATATTGACGATTCGTGTTAGAGGGATCTCAGGCCCTCAGAAGATACGTGTTAGGGGGATTTAAGGCCCCCAGGCTGGTCCCGGACGTACGGGAACTACTATAAGAAGTGCTATCAGTTCTCCATCAGCTTCCAATAACGAACCTCGCCTTGCTTATATATGGATGTATGTGTGTTGGGATGTACACCAGGACACATACCTAGATATATGCGTCAGACGAGTAA